>CAEGAE010078998.1:0-12279 GCA_903067095.1 Girardinus metallicus | reverse complement strand
CTATCTATCTATCTATCTATCTATCTATCTATCTATCTATCTATCTATCTATCTATCTATCTATCTATCTATCTATCGAGTCGTTTACTGTCAGTCGTTCTGTGTTTCAAAGCCGTTTTAACCACTAGATGTCAGCAGCGAGCGCGTCGCTGTCTCACTCTGACCCGCTGGTTGTTTCTGTCCCACAGCATGTTTGATGTCGGCGGTCAGAGAGATGAAAGGAGAAAATGGATCCAGTGCTTTAATGGTGAGACCTCCAGCTGTTTCATATCAATTAAACATTAGTTAAACATTAGTTAAACGTTGCTAATAGCAATGAAAACAGAGATTAAATGTGCAGAAGCGGTCCTGACTCTGAGTCTGTGCTGTTCCTCCAGACGTCACTGCTATCATCTTCGTGGTGGCCAGCAGCAGCTACAACATGGTAATAAGGGAAGACAACAACACCAACAGGCTACGGGAAGCACTGGACCTTTTCCGCAGTATTTGGAATAACAGGTGAGACCTGACTTGGAGACAGCAGCTCCTTACTGTGTCCTTAGCATCACTCAGTCATTGTCTGAGTTACAGACTTTTAAGGCCAATACTGATTATCAGTCTAACCAAACTCCAAAATGTGCTGCCATTTTTTCATTTTATTTTTTATCTTTTGGGGTGATTCTCGTTTTGATATTAGTTTTTCTTCCTCCATTTAAATAATAAAAAATGGCACAATGATTAGAAATGTAAAAAAAAAAATAGTATTAATTTTAAACTGAAGGAAGAACATGGAAAGAGGAAAACAAATCAGTGTATGGTTTAAAAAAAATACAGTAAATAAAAAAATAAATATGGAATACAGAGAAAATGATGAAATGAAATGTCACAATAAATAAACACTGAGTATGAAAAAGTCATACAATATATATAGGATCGGGGGAAAAATGAAAATTAAAGAATAGTAATAGTGTTACATTAATACTTTTAATAATTATGAATATGTATTACTTTATGTCACTTTGAAAATCAAGGAAGTTTGCACCTTTTCCTTTTGATGCAATATTTAATTAATTACTTTGTCAAGCCATTTATTTATTTATATAGCTACTGGTAATTTTGGCAGGATGAGCCTTCCATACGCTCAGTAGTTTAACCTTCATGTCTGTGAATCTGTGCTTAAATTCAGAGTCCTCCCTCATACTTGATGAACAATGTTTTATTGTTGGTATTTGATAGAAAATGTAATTTAATATAGATAATCTTCCTGCAGCAGCGACGGAAAGAGCTCAGACATTTTTACTGCAGGATTTAACAAAATACAAAGCTTGTAAAAAAAATTATCAGTGTCATAATCATCACATAATTTGAGCTGCTGTCAGCAAAGATCTAGGTTAGGTGCACAATTATTGAAAGATGTCAACGTGGATTGACGTTTCAGATTGCTGTTTAGATCTGGACTTTGACTAGGCCACTCTGACACATTAATATTACATTTTAAACCAAACACATTTAGCTCTAGCTGCAGCCTTCAACGATTGGTTTGTGTTTATCTCAACTTGTTGAAGAAATTCATCCCACAGCATCATGCTGCCAGATCTGTCACCCGGACGATAAATTGCCCCAGAAGTTACCGCGATAAATGACGATATTGTTATTTTATGACCATTTTCAACTGATATAATGGTAATAATGGCATAATAATGCAAGGGCACGTTCTCAAAGTTCAATAAACTTTGAATTATAATGGAACTAAAATTGAGGCACCAAACTTTTATCATCCAGTTTTTGGTAGAAAGTGAGAAAAACAATGAATCATTGATCTTGTTTTAATTGATTGACTGCTTAGGCCTGGATGCTGCTCAACAGTAAAATAAGCATGTTTAACATAAAAGCTGCTGCTGTGTGTTTTTCAGATGGTTACGCACTATATCCGTCATTTTATTCCTGAACAAGCAGGACATGCTGGCTGAGAAAGTATTAGCCGGAAAGTCCAAAATTGAGGACTATTTCCCCGAATACGCTCGCTACACCATACCAAATGAAGGTCAGTGGCCTCGCCGCCGCCGCCGCCGTGACGCTAACAAACACACTGGCTTTCTGTTGTGTTTTTAAAAGGAGACTCTGTTGTCCTTTCAGCAACTCCTGAACCAGGCGAAGACCCCAGAGTGACGCGAGCCAAATTCTTCATCCGAGACGAGTTCCTTGTAAGTACGATGCCTGAATTTAGTCGCCTGGTTGTCGGGGTAACGACCCACAGGTGCGTTAACCCAACAGAAATAGGTTTTCTCTAAATAATGTAGATGTTGACAGAGTTTCCATGGCTCCGGCTAATCTCTGAGACCCGGATAGCATCATTATCTGGATTGTTTTCTAAGAACCTCAGTGGGAATAGTGGGCATTTCTTTATGAAAGAGCGGTTCTATTTTTGACGTTTGCCAAAGCAGGGATTCCATTTTGTCCCTTTGTGGTTTGTTCAATGTCTCAGCGTGTTTCATATTAAAATAAGACGACTGCAGCTTAATGATGACTAACGCTGGTCTAAAAATGCTTGTTTGGTCACTGCCTGACTCATATTACCCGCGTTCGTGGTGACTGTCGCTATATTTAGACAACGGCGGATCTTAAAACAGAATTTCTAGGTTTGTTTTGGTCATAATGGGATTGAATCTTCAGAGAGGAAGTTGGTTAAAATGAAAGAAAAATTATAAGTCTTTCCAGGTGTGTTTTTAACCACTTAATTGCTGGGAAATGTTCTATTAATCTTTGCAAATATTTCCCACGTTTTGTTACAACCGTATAGTTAAATATTTGTTTTTGGGATTTTGTGTGACGCAAAATAAGACAAAACTAACACAAAGTTGGAAAATATTTTGGGATTAGAGACTGAAGTTTATACCCATTTTTCTTTGCAAAGCAGCATTACCTCAGACTGGAAGGAAAACTTTGACTAGACCGTTTTATCACATGAGTATTCTCAGACTTTTTATTTAAAGATTTTTCAGGTTTTCAGATTATTTCACTAATAGCCAGACATTTTCCCCATTTTAAAAGGTAAATAATCAACCAATGGAACTAGTACTTTTTCATGATTATTAAAGAATTGTTGACTTAAAACATGCTCCTATTTCTTGCTGAAAAGTTACATGTAAGTTAATGTTGTCTTATTTCAAGATATTTGCACTAGAGACCAGACAAAAATATTTGGTAAACGTTTGTGTTTTTGCAGTGTAGGAACACAAGGAGCGGATTGGTTAGAGAAAATAAATCCATATTTTCCTAAATTAAATTCAGATTCAAAGATACCTTATTGATCCCAAAGGTAAATTAAATGTTGTTGTAGCTCATATTAATTCAGATTCTTCAGAGTTACTGTAGACTGTGATGACTGTTGGCAGGAAAGATCTCCTGTAGCAGTCTGTATCACAGTGGGTCTGAAGGAGCCTCTGACTGAAGACGCCCTGTCTCGTGAAGAGGACGGTCAGGGTTGTCCACAATTTCCTCGACTTCTCTATTCAGTCGTTTTTACCGCCCCGCTCTTTCCTGCGATGAGGGCTTTTATTCTGAAACCCTGACGGTTTCCTGTCCTCTCCCCCGGCAGCGGATCAGCACTGCGAGCGGCGACGGCAGACATTACTGCTACCCGCACTTCACCTGCGCCGTGGACACGGAGAACATCCGGCGGGTGTTCAACGACTGCCGGGACATCATCCAGAGAATGCACCTGCGGCAGTACGAACTGTTGTGATGGACGGCAGAGACGCGTCCCTCTCTCTCTCTCTCTTTCTCTCCCTCCCTCTCTCTCTCTCTCTGTTGGCCCCTCTGTGTTTCCTCTCTGCCACTCTGCATCCTTGAAGAACCCTTTCTACTCCCCAGAGACCCTCAGATTCCCCCTCCTGTCGAGGAATATGAAGTACTACTGAAGTGTGTCAAATCCTCTTCATCTTTTCAACTTTTTTGTACTTTTTTTCTTGATTTATCCCCTTTAATCCGATGATGTTATTGGAAGTTTGGGGAACAAAGTTGTCACATGCTGCTTCTTGAATATTTTTCTTTGAATCCTTCCTTCCTTCTTTTTTTTTTTAAATGCCTTCATTTTTGTCATTCCACTAAGCCTCGGGCTACCTCCTGATTTTATTATTTTTGATTTTTTTTTTTTTTTTTTTTTGCCCTGATTTTTGTTTTTTTTTTTGGGACCTGCTTTGGTAAAGAGTGTGGAAATAAAAAAAGAAAAGAGAAAAAAAAAATCACACACACACCGACAGGACCTCAGTTTAGAGGCAGGAATGAACCGCCACCGTAACTTCGCCGCTGCCGCTGCCTCCTCCATCGTTAGACGGAGAGAGGAACCATTTCCTTTAAAAGTTCTTCTTTTTATTGTTGTTTATTTTATTTCTCCAGAGGAAACATACACACAATGTAGCATCATAATATTTATTGCCCGCCCTGTCACGATGTTGGCTTGCCGAGAGACTTGTGGAGCGAGAGATGAGATGAAAAAGGAGGGGAAAGGAGGGCAGGGAATAACGCGAAGACGACTGAGCTCTCTGCACCTTAGCCCTGCTGCCTCCACGGACTCGAACCGGCATCCTTTTTCTGGTTTTGTTTTATTGTTTTGTTTTTTTTTTTTCCCACCCTTTTTAGCTTAGAAAAACTCAAGGGGAGGAGGGCAGGAGGGGAAAAAAAATGTATTTGTTGTTTTTTTTTTTTTGTTAACTTGTACACTGTGCAAGGTCGAATTATCCTGTACAGACTGTAAAATGTAATATTATTTTGTACAACTTAATTGAAAGAAAAACAAATCTACTTGTAGATCTTTGTGCCTTGATTATGGCTGTACCTGTAAATGAGCTCAGATGTAAGTATGTTTTCGACTGCGCTGTACAGCTTGATGTCAAAAACTCTATCGGCAGCGAAGAGACTGCGGGTAGGGGACTTTCTCTGTAGAGTTTAGTTTTTTCTGGTTTATAAAAATAAAGGAAATGCTGTTTAGTAAAAAACGGGGGAGAAAAAAGAAAAAGAAAAAAATACGGACAAAAAAAAATCCTAAAAACCTGTATACATTATGCAAATTAACCACTTACCTGCAGTGAAGACCAGATGTTGCAGCGCCATGCCTTTTTTTTTCTTTCTTTTTTTCTCGTTGTTTTAGTTTTACTTTTGTTTTTTCTCCTTATATATAAATATATATAAATATATTTTTTGAATTTCACAGCTTTAAACAAACATTGAAAAATCCATTGAAAGTGTCCAAATTGCAACCTGGTGTTGTTTTAATAGGAACCAACTTACTTTTTCTTTTTGTTTTTGTTTTTATTTTAGTTTTTTGAGATGACGTGTGTGAGATCTGTGCTGATGTGCGTGCCTGTGCGCATGTGTACATAAGAGAAACATAGACTCACAGACACATCGTGTGCGTATGCGAGGCCGAGTGCGTGTCGTGCGTGTAAAATTTTATAAATGTATGTACATGTAAATTTATAGGTCTATATAAATATATATGTACAATTATACATGTTTAATTATGTGTGTGCCTAGGTGTACATACCTATGTATGTATACGGTAAATATGTATACATACACACATAGGAAAGCATGTTTAGGATGAAGATGAATAAATGAGAGCGTGCAATATTAGTAATTCTTTGGTCCTTTGGAGCCATACTTTAATGGCACAGGCACTATGAATGTGTGAGCAGCACCCAACAAGACGAGCTCTTTTCCTTGTACAAACAGCATCAGCCTTTTTTTCTTCTGCTACCGTACACGTCTATCCCCGAAAGAGAGTGAACTGACTGGAGGTGCGAAAAGCCTTGTTTGGGCCTTGGGAGGATGATTAAATGACGTTTTTATTTTCTTTAAATAAAGAGGCACATTAGAGGACTTTGCTTTATTTCCACCCTGGTGTCCAGCTGTGTCCGTTTTGTTTTTCCCTCCTCTTCTTTTTTTTTTAGTGTTTTTAAGGCAGCAGAAAGAGCAGAGAAAGGCTTGGTAACTTTAGGATTGTTAGGGGAAGTGTTTTTTAAATCAAGAAATACTTCAACCAACTGTGTTTTTAACTATTTTAAAAGAGTTTTAGCTTTGAGTTCGTTAGCAGCAGTGGTGGGCACACTTATGCTAATGCGCTATTGCTAACTGTAGCACAGCTAGCTTCTTATATTATAAAACACTAATTTATTTGGGATTTTAGTAAACATTCAGTTGAATAAAGTGTGACTTATGTTAACGTTTTAGTTATCAGTTGTTTAAAAATTCTTCAAGAAGTTAAGATGTTTATATTCACGCTTTTATTTTGAAGTGGGTGATGACCGATTACTCAACAGTTACACGCTCATATCTATTTTTTCCCCAGTAACTTTATTGAAATAAAGGAACTAAATATAAAAAAAAACACAATGGCAGTAGATGATATGTAAATTATTTCAACATTAAATAGTGTTGTAGTTTTACAAAGGCGTATATAATTTGAAGTTAGCACCTTAGCATTAGCTTCTGCTAAATCGGCAGTTGGTGTAACGCTTCAACATTATCAGGGTTAGCGTAACTAACTGTTTAGCTAGCTGTGCCCACCACTGTTTAACAGTTTCAAAGATCTAACTTCCGAGGCAACTTGAACGCATCAACATTACTACAGGTTTTACAAAATAAATGTTGGTGAAAAATAAACATCTTTTGAAATTAAACCAGAAAGCTTCTGTAAGGATAACTGCTGATAGACAATTTTCTTGTTCTCTGCCTCGTTTTTTCCACCAGAAAACTCTTTATTAAGAACATCTCATCAGAAACTTGTCAACAATTTGGCACAGAAAGTCTTGATTAAATACATCCTGATACAGATCATAAAAAACAACGAGCAGCGGTGACGGATGGTCTGACATCAAGAACAGATTTTTAAAAAGGGAAATAAATTATGACTGACACTTCCAACTCACAGCAGCGTTTATTTACATGTCCAGTCCGAAAAATGTCCGACTTTAAAACCGATTATCATCATCAATGCCAGCACTGATTTACACATTTATATAGATATAAATATACTTATGTCCTTCACGTGATTCAACAAACAAACTGAGGCTGTGCGGACGGATTGGCAGCCCAGACACCCGGGTATGTGACCAGGCGAGGTGCACTCTGGGTAACGTAGTTCACAGAGACTTGTGCTTCCCCAGCAGGCAGAGGCTGAGCTGCAGCAGCCCCTTCATCCACAGACAGTGCGCCAGGAGCACCAGCAGCAGCCCGGCTCCGGCCGAGCAGTACACCCCGATCACCGTGCTCTCCTCCGGGAGGAAACATTTGGACAGGGAGTGACCGCCGGGCGACACCGACGCCTGGGGAGGGAGAGACATGTTAGCCGCCTGTAAGTTCATCACGTTCTCCACTAGAGGGCGCCCGGAAGCTAACAGCTGCAGCAATTTTTGTGAGAGAAAAAGAAGTAAAACTGATATCAGTGCTCAGTGCTTGGATTCTTGAATAAATAAGAAAAATTAGGTTAGAAAATTTAACAGAAAAATGCAAACAGATTAAAAAAGAAATATCAAATGATTTTTATACAAGAAAACATCACAAAATTTCACAAAACAAACTAAACTAATTAAATTAGATTAGAATATTAAAACATGATTCAGAATTTTACAATAAAAAAACAAAAAAACAGAAGCAAAATGATTATTTATTCTCTTGTTTTGGCTGTGAAGTCATTCCTCATGGATACCTGTTGAACGCACCGGCGAATGTTTGGTGACCTTTAACCTCAAATATCAATCAGGCATTTCGCAGTAATTGATTATTCTATCGTTTATTGTGATGATTAATCGATCAGATTTTTTTTTTTTTAAATGGCACATTTGTACAATATTAGAAATACATTAAAACACACATATACATTTTTAAATAAGAAAACAAACTGTAACAATAACATTAGTTTAATATACACCTGATCATTTGTAGCAAATGATGCATCTGCAGCTAAAAAATACATCAGCATGTGAAAAGCTAACTTCTTTTTGCTTGACTTAACATAAATACAGTCTAGTGATGATCTATTGATTAATTGTTGGATTAACTGATTAATAATTGTACAGCAAGAAGTGATTGATGGGAGATTTTTTTTTTATAATTTTTTATAGAATTTGAACCAGGTGAAGCTAAAACTAACGCTTGAGGAGTTTTTGGTAGAAAATAATTACAAACAAAGTTTTTTATTTTATCTTAATGTCTTTTAAAGTCGGTATTTTCCAGTTAACGATTAATTGATTATTTGAATCGATTAATCATTTAGTATTTGAATAATCAATTCGTGACGATTAATTGTTGGATGGATGGATGGATGGATGGATGGATGGATGGAGATGGATGGATGGATAGATGGATGGACAGGTGTATACACCACATTAGTGAACAAACAGCATTCACACCGTGAGACATGGTGGTGGCAGCATCATGCTGTGGGGATGGCTTTCTCCAGCAGGAACAGGGGAAGCAGATCAGAGTTGATGGGAGGATGGATGGAGCTAAAAACGGGGCGCTTCGTGGGAGAAAGGGGCTGGAAAAGAGCTGAGACAGGAGGTCGGCCTTCCAGCAGCGCGGCGACCCTGAACATACAGCCAGAGGCAGAACGCAGGTTTAGAGCAGCGAGGCAAAATCCGGCTCACTCTGGGCCACATGAACGTCATCAAAGCCCTCAAAGGTTCGGCTGTGCCAGAACGTATCGATAATACCCTTTAAACAACCGTTAAAATATTAATAAACATTCAATAAGTGCTTCTTAAAATTAAGAAATGTTGAACATCTTTTCACTTTGATCAGTCCCACCAGGTTGCTTGATAGTTTTTGAGATTTTTTGCAATAAAAAACAGATTTTGTGGGGCTAATTTAGAAATATTTATAAAGAATTTTGCGCTTATTTCTGATGGTAAATCTAACTTTTTGTTACTCGTCATGTCAATCACAGACCATAACGTGACATCAAGTCAGGCTGAGGCAGCAGTGTCGTAAAAATAAGAAACACTGCCACCTGCAGGTGGGAGTTAGCATCACTTACACACAATATTTTTGACAATTTGTGTTAAACTGTTGCTATGAACTCAGTTATTTATTAGGAATAAAACTAAAATTATTTAAGATTGTTTTCCTCTTTCTGCTGCCCTTCATTTTTTCTACATGGATTTTTTTTATTGTATATAATTGTTGTGTTTTTAAGGAAATTTCCAAACTATAACTATGGGATTTGTTGATTTTGTGTGAATTTTTGCAACCGCAGCATCATGAAAAGCTGGAGGGACTGATTAATATAACTCGCCGTCTGGAGTCTAGAGGGCCACATAAAAAGATATGGTGAGCCAGAGCTAAGAGTGGCCCAGTCAAAGTTCAATTGGGAATCTGTCAAAACTTTATAAATAGGATTTCCACAGATGCTCTCCATCCAATCCGACTGAGCTGGAGTTGTTTTGCAAAAAACACTTTTCTCGTAGAAACAGCAGCAGCAGCAAGTGGTTCAACGAAAACAAAGAGGCTGAATAACACCTGTCATAAACATGACATAACACCTGTCATGAACATGACATAACACCTGTCATAAACATGACATAACACATGTCATGAACATGACATAACACCTGTCATAAACATGACATAACACATGTCATGAACATGACATAACACATGTCATGAACATGACATAACACTTGTCATAAACATGACATAACACATGTCATGAACATGACATAACACTTGTCATAAACATGACTAAGTCTTCATGAATATTTGACTGTTGTCATAAAGTGTCATTCAGTAAATCATGACACTTTTAATACAAAGTTGACGTTATTCAAAATGTCATTATTATCACAACTTGTCATTAACTAAGAAATCAAGATCTGACATAAATTTGTTATAAAAGTATTACTGATTACACTTTAAAAATCATGCAGCTTTATTTTATTAAAGCTAAAGTTTAATCAGTAATACTTTTATGACAAATTTATGTCAGATCATGATTTCTTGGTTAATGTCAAGTTGTCATAACGAAGACATGTCATGACAGTCTAATACACAACCCGTCAAATAAAGTGTTACCAAAAAAACTCTACTGTAACTAACTTAGGGTAACCTGAAGGAGCAAAAGCAGCTAAAAATGAAATGATCTGACTCTCCGCAGAGCGTTTCTGTGTTCCCACTCACCAGGATGAAGCTGGGGTTATTCCTGTTCCTCCAGCTGAAAGACGGCACGCTGATTTCTGGGTACTTGTTGTCATGGAGAACCTCACAGCCGCTGTGGGTGTGTCCGCTCAGGATGAGCCGCGGCTTAAACCACTGCAGCAGCTGAGCAGGGAAAAGAAGAAAAGACCCAAATCCACCTTAGAAGCTGCTTCCTTACATCACCGCTTTCATCACCTCAACGCTAATACTGCAGAAGACTCACCCGCTGGGAGGCCTCCTTCGACAACACGTCGTACTTCTCTCTGAACAGCAGGTGGCGCTCCTCAGGCGGCGCGGCGTCCTGCCCCGTGCAGCTGGCGTCGCTCACTCTGTACAGCGGGTAGTGCTGCAGGAGAAGCAGATGTCACAACATCTGTGTGTTAAATGTCAGATAAAAGATGGGAAAGTCTAAACCTGAAGCTGCAGAACTGAGACAGGAAAGTCTGATGCTGCCGCTGCATCAGGCTAAAAGTACAGCAATAAATATACATATTTAATATTTGTAAAAGGAAATTTTCTGATCAGTATTTAAGTGCATCAAATCAGTTGATCAAAACATTTTGTCACATTACAACTGCCCTTCTAGGGCTGAAACGATGAATCATATTAATTGTGATTAATAAGATTATTGAAATAATCCTCAACTAATTTAGTAATCGATTGATCGATAACTGGAGTGTACAGACTTAAAAAAGGTAAAACATATCCAGAGCAGTAATTAAACCAAAGCTACAAAAAAAAAAAAATCTTTCTTTGTCTGAAAATCTGTTCCTCCCTGAAGTCCTCAAGCTTCACCTGGTTCAAATCCTGTAAAAAATCCACCATCAATCACCTGTAGCTGTACAGTTATTAATCAGCTCATTAAAAATATTATCACCAGATTAGGCATGTACTGTAGTAATATTTGGTGAACTTTTCACATTATTAAAAGTATTTTTTAGCTTCCTTTGCTACAAATAATCAAGTGAACATGAAAGGACTGCTGTTGCATTTAAAGCATGAAAAAGTTTATTTTCTTATTTTAAAAAAAGAAATTGAATTATTTGCATCTTGTGTATTTCTAATATTGTATACAATGGAATAATTCACAGCAAAATCTGCAGGATTTAAAAAAAAAAATCTGATTAAATCAGTTAATTTTGATAATAATCGGTAGTTGCAGCCTTACACTCTCCCACAAAGGGTAGATCTATCCAACTATGCTGTAATCTTTGTTGGCATCATAAAATAGATTTTAAAATGTTGGACTGAGCTGAGCAGCTTCAGATTTTAGCCCGGTTTACCTGCAGCATGATGGGAGCGGTGGGGGGATAGGACTGGGAACCATCACAGCTCTCTGTCTCTTCACCGTCAGACTGCGACTTCTGCACAGGAGTAAAGAAACAGGGACTGTTTTTACCTCTGATTGACTATGTTGCTGAACAGAAAAATGAAAAGTGTTAAGAATAAAACATGTAAGACACTTAATTCCCAATAAACAGATGGTTGCTCTTGAAGAAATGTTAAAACTTCGCTCCATGAAGTGCCAGCCTTCGTAGCTTCATAGCGTTAATCATGTTTAATTGTTTACGCTGAATGAGCGCTATCTATTTAAAGTGAAACGTAAGGAGCTTAACGAGTGTTTATATTTCAAAGTAGAACCGCATAAAGTACATTTTACATCCCACACCGGACTCTGGTTTGACCGTTTCTCTTTCCCGTTCTGGTATGGCCGCCATCTTTGTTTCTGTATCAACGGTTTCGCCCAGCGGCGCCCTAAACTGGACTGAGGTCAAATACAACTCTAAACGAAGGGCTTATGTCACACGGCAGGATTTAAAAAATTGTTGGCCGATTTTCAAAACTTGAGATACCACACACGTTATAAACAAACATCTTAGTTTTGGTCGTATTCTGTGAATTGATTTCACTCAAGAATTTTAAGATTTAAGATGGGGAATAGACCTTTTTCACGCTTCCGCGTTTTAAAGCGGATGTGGGGTTGGACAACTTCCGGTGGCTATAGCGTTAGCATTAAAAGGCTAGGAAGATGGCTCAGTCTCGGCGGAGTTGTTTTTGTTCAGTCCGTGGTTGTTCGTGTGGGGCAAGAAAACAGCCATATCTGTC
>CAEGAE010078997.1:0-16131 GCA_903067095.1 Girardinus metallicus | reverse complement strand
CCTTTTAGCACCTTAAATGCTTTATTTCTTAACTTTATTGCTTCTTTACATTCATTTGTCCACCATGGCACCATTTTATTATCATTTTTATATCCTGATTTCTTTATAGAATTATTTGCTGCTTCCATTATCTTGCAAATTTTTTTTTTTACATAATTTATATCCATTCTCATATCTACTTTTTCTAATTTTATTTGACTCAAATATCTAAATTTAATCCAATCTGCCTTATTAAAATTATTTTTTTTTTATTGAGCTTTATATTCTTATCATTTAAATTTAGTGCTACTCTTATTGTAATGGGATAATGATCACTACCTATTGTTGAATTTTTATCTATGAACCATTCACAAATACCAGCTAAAACATTTGATACAATTGTTAAATCAATAACTGATTCCATCCCTGTTCTTACATTGATTCTTGTTCCCCTCCCATCATTAATACATACAAGATTTTTCATTTCCATTAATTCTTCTATAACTTGTCCGTTTTTATCATTACATTTACCCCACACCATTCCCTCATTTTCAGGGTTTCCACTCGAAATCCCCTTTACCTCCTAAATCTCGCGATAGTACTAATATAATATCAGCTGTCCTCGCGAGACTACTGAACAGCCAATCGCTGTTCAGTATTAGGGTCACATGTACCACCGCAGCCTATCTGCTAGGTATATTAGCTGGAGCAGGGAAGTATGATAGAGTAGGACGCGTTGGGAGGAGCAGAGCTGCAGGAGTCTACTACCATGAGCCAAGTTGAGATGAAAAAAACCATTTGTGAGAGATAAACTACGGAATTGGTGAGTGTTTATGTTTGTAACTTAGCAGTTAGCTCATTGATGTCACTGTTTGTTGTGTAGCTGCTAGATTACTGACTGCGATATAACTCCATTCGCCCATAGTAGCTTTGAACAATCAATTGGAGAATAATAAGGTGCCTTAAATATTTGAGCATGTATTTATATTAGTTTTTTTTTTTTTTTTTTTTTTACATTTCATGTCAACTAATTTATATGGTGCATATTTATTGGATTTTTCATGGATGTAATTTATATTGAACTTTATATTTATTGAATATGCATATTGACTGAAAATAGTTCAAAGAGTGCCATTTATTGACTTTGTGTGCACATTAGAATGATTTAATTATTGAGAAAATGGTCCTGTTTTATTATTCAGGCCAGGTTTTGATGGCGAGCTGAAGGTCCAGGCCCAGAGCCCAAGAAAGATTGCGCTTTTGGTGCATGAAGACTTCTCCTGCCAGGCTGGTAGGAAGCTCCTTGCAGCCAATGAACAATTTTTATCCCCACTCTGATCTGACTTTTGTCAGCCCAGGACCTGCACTGCACCAAGCACTTCATAAATAACTTGCCTGGGACCTCTAACCAACCCCAGCTTGGAGTGGATGAGCTGAAGGGTGTTGGTTCCTTAATTATGAAACCATGGGATTGATTTTTTTTTTTTCTTTTGTACATTTTATATGGCCATTTGGATGATTTCACTGATGTTGTAAATATGAATATAATTTTCCTCACTCCAAATACAAGGCACCCACAACTGCAAACTTCCAGTTTCTGTCTACTCCTTGATGAGTCGCATCTATCTTCTGAGAAAACTAGCCCATTGACCTTATTGGTCACAATCCATTTACATTGATTTAAAATGTAGTACATTGTTACCTTTACAGATATGCTTCAATCCACCTTTTGAAAGCAAAACTGCATTATGCCACAACATATAGTCACAATCAGTCTTATAATCTCATAACACCATGTACAATCTGCCTGCCATGGTAGTTAAGTCAGATATAATGATTAATTGTGAAAGATTGGCATTTTTACCTTCTTCCAGGAAACAATTTACTTTAAGAAGTGGATTTGTATTGTTGCCAATTTCAACCGAATGTGGACATGCAGTATGTTCCTGGTTTTAGACATTCGCTAACACAAAAAATGTTTTATTTTCAATAATCTATCATTGTCAATTATGTTCAGTGGAACATAATATAGATCTATAGATTTGGTGACCCATTTTTGGGTCACCAAATCTACACGGCAACAAATTATTCAAAACTTCTAAAAACATATTTACCGTGGTTTTCAATAATCGGTTCTGCCATGCTCTTATTATTATAGTCTGATTTACTGAATAAAGTTCTGTGAAAAGTTTGGTTACATCCTAACTCGGGTTTAAACCTCTCCACAAGTTTATTTCTGATCTATTGGGTGTGTTTTATTAAACTTTTGAGGCCTTGACAGAGAAGCTGGATTTATATTGTATGTTTACATACATACAATTTTCAATAAATATTTGTCAACACAGACTTTCATGTCTATAAATAGGCCTGTCACAATAACAAATTTTGCTGAGCGATTACTTGTCTCAAAAATTATTGCAATGAACGATATTGTTTGAAGACCTTTTTACACTGATTTAATGGAAATGATGTAATGATGCATGCGATTTCCTGCCAAAGATAGTTGCACTGTATTTTCAAAAGAACACTTAACACTGGAACTGATAAACAAACCAAAAACAAAAATAAAATGGATTCTGTCTCCATTAACAAAAAAAATTTACTTGAATAGAAACTAAACATAAAATCAAAGTGAAAATAAATACTGCATTCAACCAAAAGAGTGCAGATTATGAAGTCTATACTATATTGCCCTTCAGTAATCATTAGATTTAAATAGAGGAGATGGCCACATCCGACTACCTGATGCAACTTTTTGCCCCATTTCCCTCTTACGACAGTCTTAGAACGTTAAATGTTCAAATTTTGTCGCTTGCTATTTCGTAACTAATCATCCTAGAGTGTTACGGTAGATAGTCGTGGCCGCTCCGACCTAAGTCAAGAGGTTTTTCCTGACTGGGAGCTTAACGCAGCCTGTTGAATGTGACAAGTAGCCAATCAGAAAGCGCGGATTCCCCTCCGTGCTTCCTGAGGGGAAAACACGGAGGGAAATCCCAAACAGCTGACGTGGCCCGGACATTGGGGATGATATGTGGAAACAACATAAATGTTTATTCAACATTTCATGCAAAGGATATCCACAAAAATGACAAGAAGAGGAGTTGGAGCGAAACTACTACCGCAGCATATCCGGTAACTTTTCAGCTGTTCATCGTTAACGTGACATAAATGATATTCATTCTGTCAGGACATTACGCTGACACTAGCCACATGCATTGCAGGTAGATTGTAGTAAAGCATTGATTAATGGTTTTAAAATTAGTTAACTGGACTTGTAGTCATTATTTTGTGCCTATTGTTGGACACTATACGGCACGATCGAACCCATTCTGTCGGCTAATGTGTGGTCTCTCAGGTTTTTAAAATGGTCCGACAACTCTAAGATCGAGTAGTGTGAACTGGGTATTACACTAAGGAAATGAGGAAGGGAGGGTCAGTGGAGAGCACCGGAGTTGAGCCTGTTTTCATCCAGTGTCATCAAAAGAAAGAAAAAAGCCGAAGAAACAATAAAGCCAATAATTAAAATGAGGTCGATAGTTTTAATTTATCGTGCAATTAATTGATTTATTGTTTATCGTGCCAGGCCTAGCTATAAATAAAACATGTCTTACCATAGTTTCTCATTGTGAGTCAGATGGTAAAATAGTTCACCTGTTCATTGTAATTAAGTCATTGAACAACTCAACTTAGAAGGAGAACTTCAACATATTCACAAATTAAGAGACAGCAGTGATCAGAAAAATATCACTTTTCCTGCAGGATTTTCTATCACTATTCTGAAAAGAAAAACAATACCCAAGATCTCTCATCACAGGAGTTTCACAACTAAAAGATGATGCAGAAATATTCCTTTGTGGACTTTGAATACACTTAAAAGTTTTAGGGATTTTATTTTTGACCATATGTCAAAACATGATGCCTTTCTCAACTGTAAAACTTTTATTTTATTTTATTTTTTTCTCTTTCTCTTGACTGACTGAGTCATGGTGTTTATTTTTATCAAGATGATGACAACTTCCTAAAGTGCCTATTTAAATGCAAAACCACTCACAATAAGCCACACACTTCAAACTAAGAGCATCATAAAACGGTGAAAGAAGGTTAAAAATAATCATTACTGTTCCAATCGGCAGATCTCTCTTCCTCCTTACTCTCTTCCTCATCCTTTCTTAGGAAAACTGCAGACCAAAAGTCTAGTTTGTTCATCTGGCCACATCATCTTCTTCCACATGCTTTCTGTATCCCCAACATGTCTCACTGCAAACAGGACTTTTTATGGCCTTCGTTCAATAATTGAACAAAGGTCATAAAATGTAGACTGTCTTCTTGACGGTGTTCCATAAAGGTTGGATTTTTAGATAGCAAATCTCTGAAACTGTGAATCTCTGCATCGCCTCAAAAGATGAGCCTCTTGTCTGTTTGCCTTTTAGCAATGTATTATTTTAGTATCTGTTTACAGTTCTGCCATGCTCTTATTATTGTAGTATGATTTACTGAACAAAGTTCTGTGAAAAGTTTGGTTTACTAGGTTACATCCTAACTCAGGTTTAAACCTCTCCACAAGTTTATTTCTGATCTGTTGGGTGTGTTCCTTAGTTTTTATTAAACTTCTGAGGCCTTGACAGAGAAGCTGGATTTATATTGAAATTAAATTATTAATAAGTGAACCAATTAGGTTAATGGAATTGGTTGCCCTTGATTTTGCTTAGGAGTATTGGAATTTTATAGTGTTAAAATATGAAAACCTTACGGGGTATAAATGTTACAAAAATACATTTTTGAGGTTACAAATGTTTTTTAATATAACGATTATCTAATTTGTGTGCCTACAATACACCCCAATATGCTCCCACTGACTCTTGTGTGATTATGAATATGGGACTTCGTTTATAGTAAACAAAACAGTCATTAGGTGTAATGCAGCTGGTAATTGTGTTTCAGTCCAATTATAAAATAATTCTAACATAATTTCGGGTAGACACATTTGCACAATTTACACAAGGCGAAGCTCCTCAAAGATGTGTGCTACATCGTCTTACAGGATCTACTATGTGTAAAGACCATTTACTCAGTACAAACAAAAAGCCCTTTGATAAAGATGATGTTGATGCAACTTATCATGGAAAACTATACTCGACCTGTAAGGACCATGGAAATCTTCCTTATATATGCACGAGATATAAATAAAATTATATTTGGAATAAACATGACTTTATTCAGTTACTGAGGAAAACTAAATCAAAGGTGGTGGATAAAATGCTTTCTATTAATTTAAGTAAATTTTGCTAATATAAAACAAGAAATAATGTAAAACATCAACTCTATACTTTTATTCTGTGTCTTTCTTGACAACTGAAGTACCTACAATGAAGAATTTTAGTGCAATGCTTTCCAGGGTAGCATGGTTTCTGCATGGATACCATTTCCATTCATGTGGCAGTAAGTGCTCTCATTTTAACCGCTTCCTTCTAATGGTCCTCATGTTGCGCTAAACCTGAGCTGAACTGACCTCACAGAGAGAAGACAAAGCAACGATTCCTCAAAAGAAAGCCTTCAGAAACTGGGAATATAGCATTATATACTTACTAGAATTTATAATGTTCAACAAAATGCATGTTGAACATTATCAAAATGCTCACTTTCAAACTTGGAGAATCATCATGTCCAAGCAAGCTACATTCTTTTTTTGTTAGGATTCCTCTACACTTTCTTTTCTTCAAATTTTAATACTTTTCAAGATTCATTTTTTCTGTTTATTTTCAGCCCATCTTTAATACTTAAATAGAAAGTTCAGGCGAATAACCGAACGTCTTATTAGGTTCAAGTACTGTGTTTAAAAGAGGACAGTTTTCTAATTGGTTTATGGTGTATGAATTAGTTATTGCCTAACTAAGTAAATGTATAAACATGTACAAGAATATGTACCTCTAGTGTATTTTCCCCTCTTTTATAAAATACCACAGCTAAGAACTCTCCATATTATTATTGTTATAAAAATGCACTGTAGAATAAATACTGTCAATTTGTTCAATATTTAACATAAACTTTTGTCTAATTAAATAAAGTTATTCAAGTAGTGATCAAATGAAAGTCTAAATAGAAGATAAAACATATTTTAATGGTATGCTGACCATTTTTATGTTCTTGTGAAAATTAATCCGGTAGGTCACAAATGAAAGCAAAGGTGTGAAGGAGAAAGTTGCAATGAGAAGAAAAAAATCATAATTATCTTGTTGGTAGTAACTTTTATGATTGAGTTACAGCAAAGTAAAACATCCAACATGAACATTCTTTCTCTAGAAACCATTGGCCAAGAGGCGGGGTACACACTGGACAGGTCGCCAGTCCATTGCAAGACAGAGACAGGCTTTAAACATGTGCTTCATATTCAAAAACCCTCCTTTCTACAAAGGAACATGAATCAAAATACCTTAACAACAACCATCATTTGTCTAATGTGTTTATTAGCCAAACCAAAACCAAACAACTGATTTTCTTTTTACAGAATGTTTTACAATAACTACAGCTCATTTTGTGTTTTTTACATATTCTGCCTGTACAGAAGTCAAAACAAGATAAAGAACGGAGCCGAGAACATGATACAGAGAGCAATCTGGAGGGTAGATCTAATCTCAGTGACCTGTAATTTCGTCTTTCTAGAATACAACACATGAGTTTACAAAAAGAGCATAATAAGTGTTTTCCCACTATAAATTGATATTGAAAATAGTATCACCTATTGCCACAATCTGCAGTCTGTAACAAAGTGAATATCCATCGTCTCAATCACCCGGTTACAGCTGTGCAGTGAACATTATGGCTTCCAAACAACATAATTGTGAATATTATGTTACACTTCAAAAACACTGTCACTTGGATATCTTTGTTGTATGAGCTTCTCATGGATATGATAACTTTTTTGTTGTTTTAACTGAGAACATAAAAGATACAATTTTAACCAGGACTTTAACAAAATACCTAAATAAAGTCCTTCTTATTAAGTCAGCATTTCCCAAAACAAATAAGCTCAGAGGCCAAACTCATTTTTCTTTTTTTTTTCTATAAGTAAGCTTCTCATTCTAGATCCTTACTATTTTTCCTCAGCATTTCTTCTCTTTACCGTCTCACTGCACACCCTCTGGAGACCACTGTTACTTCAATGAGTTCACTTATTAAAAGTCCCAGTGTACGTGTCTTTCTGTCTTTTGCTTCCTCCTCAAAAGCACCCACTACTACGAGCATAACATAGACATTGTCAAAAAAAAATCTGCTACCTCCCTCCCTCTCAGTCGCTGTCTCCAATTATCTATTTCTGTCTTCTTCTCCAGCCCCTCCCCCCCATACTGCCAGTAACATTTGCTGCCCACACTGTTGCTGCAATGGTACATTTCTTTAGCCAACTTCAACTAGTTTATCTCATCAAAATCTTCACTATAAATTGTAATAAGTGCAAAATGAAATCAAAGCATGGTTAAAAGGGTCAAACGAAAACAATAGACGTCAATCAGGAAAGGTGAACAATTAGCATGTTGCAGCGACCACGGACAAACTGTTTTAACACGGTTATGTAGAAGCATTGAAACAGACTAATACTAATGATAGAAGCTCAACACACAAAAGGGCTTACTATTTTACTGGATGTCACCAAAAAAAATAAGGTTGCATATCATTTGGTTTGCCAAGTTATTTATAGATGTGCCTGTGATCCAGTTAAGTCCTGGCACTAACAGCAGGCCAAACATGAGTAATTTAAAACAAACTGTTGTCTGATAAATTAATTTAAGATTTGTTTTTTTGTGGTAAAACATCAACTTTGTAAAAGAAAAAGGTTTTAGTTACAAGTCAGGTTCACACTGATCAGCATAGGTGGAGAAGATTTCTCTTAACCCGGTTAAGAGCCTGGTTGTTCTCACTCGATGTTAATGTGACGCTAAGGCGGAGCACGAAAAATGCCACCATCAGACAGCGGGGAAGCAGGGGCAGAGGGTTGTCGATTTCCAAAACCACCCACAAAAAACTTGTAAAGGCACACACAAGCTCAGTGCAACCCCACCGAACCAAGTACAGAGTATAAAACTTGTGGCATCTAAATGTCCCCGTCTCTTCAGACCGTGGGAATGTTAAACGTAATGTTTTTGTTTGTTTTTTTGTTTCTGTGATGTTTTTAACGGGTTAAAATCTTTAGTGTGTTTTTGTTACTTATTTCATATTGATAATAAAGAAGCACTGAAGCCATTTTATGAATGAATGAGGTTACAGGAACATCAACACATCTATTGATGTCCTATTGTTGCTCAGCTGTCAGCCCAATAAGGGATGTTGCCATATTGTTGTTTGTATGTAAACCAGGAATTCAGATTTTTTTTTTAACTCGTTAGATTTTAATAACCGTATGTCGCTGTCTACTTTTATCTAATAATTCATGCTGATTGTTAAGTCTCAATCTGACTGTTAATATATATATATATTTTTATTCTAGATTAAACAGTGATCTCACTCCAACAAATAACATCTTCTTAACTGGAGGCTGTCAAAATATTGTAGAAACTTGAAAGAAGAAAAAACATGATGGTCTAAGAACTCTAAAACAACTATTTATTTCTATGTTGTCTCTATGACAAATACATGATTAAGAGAAACCCTAAATGTGTAAATCACTGACTGCTTGCCTAGTTGTTCTCAAAAACAAAAATGTGCCAAACAAAAGCAAATTAGTATAAAATTGAGCACATTCTGAAAGTAAAAGCTTATTCTCATGCAGTGATAATATAAAATAATACATAAAAAACATTGCAGTCAAATAAATATTTATTTGGATGTGCAAATTGATGGTTCTTGATGGGGTTTTTTCACACATGTAATGATACAACAGCTCTGGTCTACATGTATGTTTTCTGCGGTAACAAGCAGCTCCCCACATCATCTGTAACATGAGTACGACCATGGCGTCAGAAGGTTTCTCTCTAAGAACTTAACTAGTTTTGCATTTCCTTAAAAAAGTGGCTGCTGTGCCTTGAAAGGAACAGAACAGATACAATTAAATGGATAATGAGGGGTACTGACTTTCACCAATTAAGCCCAAGGCAACATCTTGGTGTATTTCAGCAAGCTGCCCACAGAGCTGCCCTGGTTTCACTCTGCCTTGGACTCATCACTGCAAAGGTCTCGCGGACCAGGGCAGAGCGGTCTCTGCTAGTCTCAGTTGGGCTGCCAACTTGCAAGACCTGCAAGAGAGCTGTCTGGCAGCCTTCACAGCGTCTAAAAGACAGTGTGAGCTTTCACATGCATTTTCCTATTTCCCAGAGAATCTGTGAACACAGCTAGCTAAAGCATCAGTCTTTATTTTTAGTTTAGTGACAAAAGCCAGTTGTTGTTTTGTCAAAATAGCAAAACAACTGTAAAATACGTCTGAGCTTGCTTAACGAGGCTCAGAAATTCTAATTTACAAGCAAAGCCAGATGAAACAGTGGCAAAAACAGCTACATCAAGCGTGGCTTGAGTTAAACTCATAGCTTGCAAGCATTTATTCTATGTGCAGATAAAGAAGCTTTAGAAGACCACATCATTCAGATTGGTTCCTCTATTAAGGGTCACTACACAATTTTTATATTTAAGTTTCACATTATTGCACTTTCAAATTTTCCATATTCTCAAAGATAGATGGATGGATGGATGGATGGATGGATGGATCGATGGACAGACGGGCTATCTGTCAAAAATACAAATATTTCTTCCGTATCAATCCAGACTTGAAACAAAGTACAAATAACATTCCAGACTTCTTAGACTTTTCCAGACTGCATAGGAACCTTATGTTTGACAAGGAAGATTTTTGGTGAAAATATCTCCACTTAGGTATACTGACAAAAATGTAATAATATTGTAACAACAAATGCTTGGCATATTTTGGGGATTTCTAAGGGCCAAAGAAACCTGATGGCGTATTTCATCATGAAGTCTGGTTTCTCTTCCTTCATTTTAAGCTTCCACACTTCAAGTGAAAATTGATGTGACAGCTTCATGAAACTGAGGAATTCATTTTTTGAATCTTTCTCATCACAAAGACGATAACCTCCGTCCCACTCTGATACATTATGTGTTTTCTTTGGCTCTGCCAGTTTGACTTATAAGTAAGTCTCCATTTTGACGGGGTCTTCTATCATGCTCATCTTTGGTTATAAATATGTGCATAGAAAAGTTGAACCGAGGAATATTTTTCTCCTCTCTAGTCGCTAGCCATCTGTTTCTCTTGATACTAAATGTGAATGGCTTGCATCCCAACACTATGGCTCACAGTTAAACAGGGAATAAAAATACCTTTGTTTCCAATTCTGGTAATTACTGCTCTCACACTTCCCTCTCACCCAGTTAGTCTTAAACCACTAATAAGATTCCAGTCCATTAGTTTTGAAATTAATTACACATTTCTAGCTGAATCTGAATGTGGCTAATATTAGGCAGTTATCTCTTGACAGCTCATGTGCCGGCTTCATAATTGGTGTCTTTTGTACTATGCTATGAGGATTTTTTTTATACCTGACATTAACACCTGGACAGTTTCTTTACTCCAGCACCAATAAACTAACTATAGTACAGAAAAATGCTGATGTCCAAATGCTCTATGAAGAATCAAAAACTCTAGATATTTTTATATATACATTAAAACTGAAAATCCCTCTCAAGAACAAGAGATGACACCCATTATTATTATTTTTTATCTATTTTTTTTTATTGTCACAGATAAGATGAATGAATACATTTTAGTTGTGGTTCAACAGAACTAATTTAATTTAGGTGGAAAAGAGACAAGATTAGCAACACGTGGGATCTTAGTTTAAAGATCCCACGTATACAACTAAAGATAAGGAACATAATTCCAATCATTTTAAGGGAGGATTCAATCTTAGGTAACAGACTGAATTCACATGAAGGCATTTTTCTTTTTTTATTTGTTGTTTTTCTTCCTTTCTTTCTGAAAAGTATGGAAATCTGTGTATCCTGTCTACTACAAAAGCTGAGTTTAATATAAAATAATGAGCACACAACTATTTCAATAAATAGCGAACAGTGAAAAAGCAAAAATAAAACTGAGAAAAAGCCCTCCCAGGTATTAAGGTATATGCCTCTCTTCCTTTTTAAAAGTCACAAATTCACAAACCCTTTTTGACACACTAGAAAATAGATTTAAACCTGAGTTGTAGGTATTCGTTCATACAAGTTGTCAGTCAGCTGTGTATAGTAGATGAAGGAGATGAAACTCAATGTTTGGAGACATAATTGGCTATATTTTTTGTAGCAACTTATGCAAAGGAGCATAGCTTGGCCAAGAAAAATGCCACCAATCACTGCAACTCTGGTATGTGGAGTTTTGGAAACAATCTTAGCAACAGGTATTGGGGGGATGGCTGCTAGAGGTTTCCTCCCCAAGAAAACTGCAATGTTGTACACTGTGTTCCTTTTGCTTTTTAGAAACGGTTAATTTTAACGTTAAATTGTTAAAGCGAGTCTAGTAAAGCCCGAACTAGAAGATTATACAGTAGTTTTACTCTGACAATTTCAAATCTGCTAACCCAAACTGTGAAAAAACCCAAAATATCTCCCCTCCTTTTGGTGTTATTGCCACTAAGATGGAGCCTTCTTGAAAACTACAGTCTTTTTCAATGTCAAATCCAAACTTGATTATTCTACACTGATCAAGAATAATTTGAAACAATTTGTTTTTTGTGATACATTTTAAATGTCTAACAAATATGGAAATGTGATTCTTAGTTTTCTTTAGGTTTACTGTTTACATTTTTGTTCTCATAAGCCCTGCACTTTGAATCCTCTTGTCTCATGAGTTGAGTATAAAGTTATATTGATAATAACAAATAAATTACAACTTTTGTTATTCAGTCTTCATGTCACCCTGCCAGTAAGTATAAATTTTGCTCCTGTTTTGATGGGGTAAATAACTGACAAATTATTTTAAAAAGCAGTATGGATAACTTATGTGAAAAGCAAAGCAGTACAATTTAAACAATGTTATCTTTAGCTTGATTTCAGGTTAAATTAGGTAAAACATAAATAGGTGATGCTTTCCTTGTGCCTGATTTCTTGGGAATTAAAGCATTAAATAATGTAACGTAATTAATTTGCAATCCTTCTTAATATGTTGGCTCCAATAAAGGATTAAGACTTATATAAATCATTTACAGTGTATTTCTGAAATGTATCTGCAATTTTATATTCATGTGGATGTAACACCTTTTTTTACTGATGGATTGACTGTTGGTGGGATTTGCTGATCTCATGAACTTGACTTTTGACTGTATTTCTGTGACTTTCTTACTCTTGCAAACTGAACAAAAGCTTTCCAGACCCCAGGCAGATTACAATATTATTAAACTACCCATTACTCAAAAACTGATGTCCTGCTTATTTTGGTGTCATTGTAAATCTACAGATCTACACCATTAAACATCCATTCATTATTGTTGCATGGATGCTGGTGTACAGTGTCCATCTCTAGGATTCATTGGACAAGGGTGAACAGGTCACCAGTCCATCACAGGGCAACGCATGAACACACAAGACAAAAAACTACTGACACATATTCACAGGGAAGTTTAGGGAGACAAATTGACAGTTATATTTTTGTACAGCGGGAGAAAGCTTGAGTAACAGTATACCTGGAGACAACTCTCACATCCACAGAAGAGCATGCATGCAGAAAGACCCCTGGCTGGTATTTGAACCCATGGCCTACTTGCTGCAAGGCAACAGCGCTACAAATGTTCCACTGTGCAGTCCTATTAAAAAACAGTGACTTTTACTTTAGATAAATCAGACATGCTTTCAATGAAAGTATCTCCAAAAAAAACGATCTCTTCTGAAAACTGTGTTGTGCCAACTATCTAAGATAATGTGACGTGACAATTAAAGCTGGAGGCTGGACTATAACTTTCCCCTAATGACCATGAGTTATTGATTGGATTCAATCTGACACCGTGTAGAGCCTATAAGCAGAAAGAACCATCTGTTTTAAAAGAGATTCTAATTGTTGAAAATGTCTCCTAATAAAAGAACATTTAGTACAAAATTTTAAACATCGGTATTTTTCTATATAAAACAGCTCAGATGGGGCTCAGTTGTTATATTTAACCTTACGTTTGACTTGCATGACTCTCTCTTAAAGTTCCCTCTTGCATTGAGTCATATAGACAACCATCCTGTCTCCTACAGGCTGACAGATGCAACATAAACACATAGACGCAGTCACATTTCTTCACTTCAAAAAATTTGTTTGATGTTACATGAATGTCCTGCGGAGATCGCGCACTGTAACAGCTGACAAAACTTAAGCTTTTTTCCCATAAGGCAGTCTAAGTGAGACATCAAATCTGATTTGGAGGACTTTGCTGAAGATTGAGTTCAAGTAGAGATGAAGGCCTGGAAAAACCTAAATTTTTAACTATAAGAAGGAAATGTGTTTCTCTGAAACATGAGCAACAAAAAAGACCACACAGACCAAATCTGTCATGTAATCATGAAATCATTTCTCCTCGCGGATGGTGACTCATCTTTTGTCCCTGGTGAACTCATATCTGGCAATGAGGTCGTAAGACATTTTATATGATGCAGCGTGCCACTTTACAGGGCACCACTCACCACATGGGGAGCACCTCACTAAAAACAGCATACTTACAGCTGGTTAAAATGAGCAGACAGCCTCTCATAGCATAAAGATGTGAAAACAAAAATAAAAAGAAACATATTATTATCTTTGTGCTATTGTGAGGGATATATCATCTACTATGTGTGTTTTAAATGTGAAAATCACGTCACTACCAGAAATGTTCTTACTTATTTCGCTAGTGTATTTACAGTAGAGTTATGGGAATTTCAATATTTTAGGGAAGCATTATTATGCATTGGATGTCAGTCATTAAAATAATGTCTAACCTAATAAAACTGGGTGTGGTGGACATAAAATAATCAATGTTCTTTTTACTTTAACTGTATATAATGAGAGAGAGGCTGCGTCATCCACACAGATTTCCAGGAGACAAATCTCTTCCAGCATCAGGTGTTAGTCAGTGACCTGAACCTCATTTCAAAGCCTTAGAGGAAAGTGATAGTGGGTGACTCCTGGATACATCAAAAGCTATTATTTGTCATGATAGCATAGGGGGCTTGTGTCATTACCCACTGTGTGCTCTCCAATTCTTCCCGTGCCATGACACGTCTGTTTTGCAGTCACAGATGGCAAAAAGAAGAAGAAAAAAAAAACTACTAACACCTCATTGCGAGGGCTTCCCAACGTTGTGACCTTGTGCGTATGTTCTCGAGTCACCTCATGGGAACAGACCCGAACACAGCGCATCCAAATCGAGCACAACAAGTGCCCAAGTGGCTGTCTCGCACTATCCTGCCACCTTCAGTTGATGCAACACTCCTACTCTGTGCTTTTGGAGAAACACACGCTGTATCAATCACAGACAATGTGACAATTACCATTACCTTGTTGGCAGAGGAAAAAAAAAAAAAACATGCATGCACTTGACTTATATATGGCCCATTCAAGGGCGTCTGGAAATCAACGCAAGAGCTTTGCATCTGGAAATGATTTCAAATTATCCACCAATAGTCGATAGTGGAATCTTTTGCTCACCTTTGCTGCTGTCTTCTTGGTTGAGATGCATGTCTCTTCTTACCATGTACTCATTTAGGCTGTCTTCTAACTAAGCTGCACGCTTCTCCAATAGAGTTGTCGACGTGAACTCTTATTCCAATTTATTTCTGCTCTCTTTGCCCGCCTGATGCGTTGTTCAGCTGGCACACAGGGACGCGCCTGCACTTGTGCGCTGTGCGTCCTCCTCTACCGCCTCTCTGTTCCCATCCAGTTGGAGCAGGTAGTCTAGGTGAGGTTTGGAGTCTGTGTTGTGGTTCTGTCAGCTTTCTCTCCGAGTATGTTTATCGTCTGAGCCCGGATTCGCTCAAAGGACTGGTCGAAGCAGAGGGTTTAAAGGAGGAGACGCCAGGCAGACGGGTGGGGTGACGTGAAGTAAGTCAGTAGGAGGTCGTCTACTCGGAGATGAGGCGAGGAATCCGCACGCCCTCGGAGATGCTGGCCGTTTTATCAAAGGTCTTCATCACTGCACAACCGGACTTCACTTGGAGCTTCTCAATCAGGGGCCCATCCTGACATTTAAACCGAAATAAACTGAGGCTTTCGTGTGTGCAGTTAATTTTTTATAGAGCTGATTCTTGCTCATTTAAGCACCAAAGGGAAGCGCAAAATCTGAGCCTCGTCACAGTCCCAACTGGAAATAGCGGGTGAAAAGCACAGTTCAAAACTGAACGACACGAATTCTTCTTTTCAGACCTGCATTCCCCTCTTATCCTGCCATTGGTTTCGGAACAGAGTCAATGATGGGCGATTCGTGTGAGGATTTGTGAAAGGATGCCTTTTACGCACAACCTGCCCAAGTCGTGCTTTAGATTTATTCTGTTGCTCACGTGCTGAGCCCGTTTTACGGTTTCATTGGAGTCATTGTTGCAAGCAGCCGGTGCGCTTTCATTATCATCATGATGCCATTTCAGCCAATAGCCCCACACAGCCGATAAGGAGCATTTACTCACGATTCACGTTCGCCCGGAGCCACGCGTGGAGCGTGGCTCTCTGGCGATCTCTAGTGTTGCTCATAAATCAGCTGCGTTCATCTTGGTGTCAAGGACGGAGCTCTTACTGTCCAATAATAGAAACTAATGAATATTAAAATAGGAGAAGGCAAGAAGAAGTAGATTTGGATATACATATTTTTTTAAATCAACAGGTATATTTTGCCATTTAAATAAAAGCATGAGCAGTGGTAAAAATAAAAAGGGTGAGCCTACAATAAAAGCAAGTTTTTCTTTTCTTTTTGCATATATAAGTATGCCTATCCTAGTAATATTCTATAATTTGCTGAGGCTAGTATACATTTAAATTGGTATATGAATTGCAGCTTTATTACAAAATGTTAATATACAGGTAAAAGCCAGTAAATTAGAATATTTTGAAAATCTTGATTTATTTCAGTAATTGCATTCAAAAGGTGTAACTTGTACATTATATTTATTCATTGCACACAGACTGATGCATTCAAATGTTTATTTCATTTAATTTTG
>CAEGAE010078995.1:0-55371 GCA_903067095.1 Girardinus metallicus | reverse complement strand
GGAGAACATGCAAACTCCGTGCAGAAAGACCCGGGCCGGGAATCGAACCCAGAACCTTCTTGCTGCAAGGCAACAGCCCTACCAACTGCGCCACTGTGCAGCCCCAAATACACATCTAAATATAAATATTTACATTTATTTGACTATAAATGTCCAATTTATATTCATATAAATTGGACATTAATATGAATATAAATGTCCAATAAACTAAACATAAGTTCATTGTTTTCCAAATTGTTTTGATTTCACATTAGCTCCTGCTAAAGGTGCTAGCTCCAGCTGATATAGTACACAATCACGAGCAGAGCACGTTTGTTTCGACAGATATTTTGAATATAACGGCACATAAATTTTTTAAGGCCATTTGCCTTAATCCAAACTCAGATTTTCTGTTGAACTAACACCGACTTCCTCGTTTCCGTTTCAGGAATTCCCCCCCAAAGTGGTTTTGTATGTGCAGCAGTAACTTAGGTGATGAGACTGGACCACACAGGGACTTTTACAGAGCGCACAATAATTAACAAGAAAAAAAAAGAGTGAGATAGTAATACATTTCATTCATGCATCCACCCATAATCAGAATATTGCAATAATCAAATGTAGAAAAGGTTGATTTCACAAGTACCAGCTTAACTTCCAATGAAAACTGTTTTCTATTCTTTCAAACATGTCGAAGATTTCAAAAGTGAAAAGAAAAGAAGAAGATGCAGAACTACAGAGTAGGGTAATCTTGTGAGATTACATTTTGGAGTTACAATAAGTCCATGTTAAAGCATATATTGCAACTTCCCGGCTCGTACCTGTCCAACAACTTGCAACTTACAAGCTATTTATTTATTTATTTACTTGTTCAGAAACCTGTATAGAATCAAAAGCCTTCAGAAAAATACAAGTGTTATCTTCTTCATAAACGGTGGTGTCAGGACTTTTCATTTTGATCACTCTGACACGTTTATTGACATGAATACTGTTTTTGATTTTGTTGTTTTTTTTCAGAATAAATTATCCATTTTGATCAAGTGACACGCTTTTGCATTTTATCGGGTGGGTTGTGTAGTTTGACCTAATTGTTTCAAGAAATAAACTGGTTGTTCTGTAGATGTTGGTAGACAGATGGTAGTAGAAAACATTTGCATTTCCAGAGTAAAGCATGGAAACACAAACATTGTTCCATACTCCATTTCCCCTCGCATACCCACACTTGCAGAACATGGTCACACCGTTCCAGACTGGGTAGGAACCCAGTAATGGGGCTATTTTTTTTAGTGTCCAAGCTTATTCAAGTGTTCCTTTCACTGCCAACATTTAAATAACAAAATATTTAATATAACAATTAAAATTTTGTTGTGCTCTTTTAAAATATCCTTCAGTTTGACTGGTAATCTCTTATTTTTTGAAGAGATTTTATGCATTTTATGTTTTTAAACTATATACTATAGCCGAACTATATACTATAGTTTAAAAACACTATAGTATATATTCCCAAGTATGTGCATTTGTTGTTATAACCATGTGGATTTTCTTTTTTCTTACCTCAATTGTGAGTAAGTGTGTGATTAGCGTGCATTGATCACTGACCTGGGACAGCATGCAGAGATAATGAGCTTTTTCAGCTTCTTTAGTTCGGCTGGAAGGCAGCCACGCATCCGCCTACACAGACACAACCACATACACACACACGCAAGTACGCACACAGGTAGGATCTGAAGGGCTTTCCCCAGCCGTCCCCATAACATCACTGACACAAATGCAAAAGGCAATGACATGCACATGTTGGTTACAACACATGACTAGCAGAGATAAGTCACCTGGTACACATGTTTATAATGAATATCAATGACCATGTGTGTGCATGCTAATGGCTTAGCCTTGGGATTCTCTCCTGTCAGATTGATGCCTTCTTGCAATCAGTCTCCAGGGAAACAGGCAGTAGGCAGAAAAGCGATTGCACCTTACCAGAATAAATGCATACACACGCACGCACGCAAACCACATACACACACTTGACTTCACTTTGGAATAAGCTATTACACCCATACACACTCAATTAAATCCAGACAAAGAGCGATGTGAGCGCTCAAACATCAGCAGGTGCATCCATGGGTTTTACTTTTGACAGAGCTGAATACAAAATGACACGAAGACAAACACACTTCACACATGTGTATACACACAGGAGATGGTATACATACTGTGACATGAGTGTTTATGTTATCGCCGGATGATGCAAGTTCTAGCACACCCCTGTGTACCAACACGCTCACACGTACAGACAGAGGAAGCCTTGTTATGCTGGAAGAAATGGCGATATTTATACCTGCTGGTGGTGAGACTTAAGGGATCTGAAGCCCCTAAGAAGCAAGCAAGGAGGGGAGTGGAGACGGAGGAGAGGTAAAAGGACAGAGAAGTGTTGAGATGGCTGATAGCCCCTTTAAAGAATATGATGGCAGTTCAATTCCCCGATCATCATCATCATGTACCGCCTGAAAGCAGCACACAGCCTCAGTAAGTGGTCAAGCAGAGAAAGGTCCAGGGAGGTCCACCAGTAAATGCCTGCCAGAAATGTCACAGATTGAACAGCGAAGGCGGTGATGGAGAGATGGCGTACGAGCAGAAGAGGGGCATGTGAGGGAGATGTAAGCCGACTGAGATGGCAATGACCCCCTCGGGGAAATGGAGACATATTTAAGAAATACCAGAGGGAGGGAACATAAACACTCACTTTAAGAGACATGAAAAAGGAGAGACAGAAGAGAGAATGGGGAAGAGCACTGCAGTGAACGAATTAGACAACTGCACAATGTTTAAGAGTTAGTTTTAAACTAATTCATGGCTGGTTGACTTTTTTTGTCAAACAGTTTTTATCAAATGAGATGTCATTCAGACACACAGAGGAAAACACAAATAACAGCGGTTATACTATCAGTTTGAATGCAGAGCAGAGGTGTCCAGAGTCAGTCCTCAGGTTATAGTGTTTTGGTATTTCCCTGCTTCAACACACCGAATGAATGACTCGAAGGAATGAGCCAATAATTTGCTTAACTCACCTGAATCAAATGAATTGGCCATTAGCAGGTTGATAACATGCTGGGGAATCTGCTGGTTTGGAGCCGGTACACATCTAAAATCTGCAGTACATCAGTCTCTGAAGACTGCAGCTAAACACTCCTGATGTATAATAGAGGTAAAGCTCAGTCTCAGAGAAATGAAGGGTAAAAATTTATTCTACATATACTGAATATCATCTTCTCTTTAAGATTAGATTTTAACCCAATAATCCTGCTTGTTTTGCTCTAGGTCACCTTTAATTGTATTTATCCTCTTCATCTGTCATTTTCTTAACTATAACACTTTTTTGTCCCTCTTTGTGGCCCATTTTCATACTAACTAACATCTTCATCCTTCTTTGCATCCACTGTTAACTTCACCGGTCATCATAATTTCTCTTAACAATCTCTTCTCATCCAAATCGTCAATCTGTATGACTCCCTCTCAACCCTCTAAATGGCCATTCATTCCATTACAGTCCCACACATCCTCCTCATCCCCCCTTATGTCTCATGTCATCTTTCTCTATGTCCTTTTTATTCCGCTCATTCTCCTCATTCCTCTCACCACTTTCATCCCTTCTATCCTTCGTCTTCCTTTACTGCCTCATTCTTCTCTCATTCTCAACCTTTACAATCAAATTTAATGCCACACCCTCCTCATCAATCTTCACATTCCTTCTTCTATCTTTTCATGCTCATCATCCTTCTTTTTTGCCTATTTAATCTTCTCATCCCTCTTTGTGAGGCCTGTTAATTGTGCTTGTCTTCTTCATTTCTCTTTATGACAGCTGTTTATCCCACGTTTTCTCCTCAACCCCTTTTACAACCCCTCTTCTTGGCACTCATCCATCCTCATGTCTGCTCTTCAACCATCTCGTTGACTTCATCCTTATTTAGTGAAGCTTCTTTTTATGATTCATATTCCCACCTTCATCTCTCTTTTGCTCCTCATCACTCTCTGTATGACCCCTCTCCATCCCTTTTTTCATCCCTTCTTTCTCTTTATTCTCTTTTGAGACCCCTCACCATCCCTCTATTCCTCATCTTCCTTTAAAACAACTTTTCATCCCATTCATCTTGCTCATCCCTGTTTATCACCACTTTTCTTTCTCCCAGGACAATCAGGAGAGTCCCCAGATGAAGTTCAACCTTTAGCTTCATCTTTTGTCTCATCCTCCCTCCGCTTTGATTAAACCAGTAAACTCCCATCGTTGTGCCATGTCGCTTCCCGGCGATCTGAACTCAGCAGCAGCAGCTGTGCTCGTTGCTTGCAGCAGCTCCTGTATCTGTTTATTAAGGAGTCTCTTCCCTGTTTGTACTAAATATTTTAGCTGTGTCTCCAATGAGAGAGTGAAAGACATGTGCATTTAGAAACATATCATAATGCGGTAGCTACATTAAATATTAAAAACTACTCAGTGTTATCACTGAGACAGAGACAGGACCAGTCAGGTTATAAAGGCAGAGGATATTATGTACTTTATTTCAGACAAGTGCAGTGTCACACTTAGTTGCTGTTTACTGACTCTGGGGGGTTCCTGAACATCACAGCTAGTTTTTTTATATTAAACTCTGAATGTTTCCCATTCATTGTCCAAAAACTCAGTATTTTATCTCATTCAATATGGACGCATTCCAGTAACTAAATCCGGACCTTGATCTTTTGAGTTGTTAAATTTATTGCCAACATGCACTATCAGGTAGCCAAGCAACAAAAGAAGAAACATTTAACTGGTAAATAAGTTGCTGTAGGTGTATAAATCATCATTACATTGATTTTTAGTCTTGTTTTGTTTTGTTTTGTTCTCTGGGCAAACAATAATTTAATGCTTTCTTGGCTTGGTCATATAGAAGAAAATCTGTTTTAGCTGGGCGTGATGCAATTATTCATTCATGTCAGCTGCCGTTGGCTTGGCTTCTTCTTCCTCAGAAGCAGAAATAGCAAATCAGTCACTTTGAGGGTAACATGTTCTGCTTCATAACAGCTGTTTGCATATCATGTTACACTCATGAGACATTAAACTTATTTTCAAAATAAAAAATAAAAAAGTGTAGTTTTTTTTTTCTTTTCCCTCAACAACACAATGTACCGAATGCAACAGTTTGTGATGCGTGTGCTGAGCAACATCAAGTACAGCTCAGACTCCCACTTGTTAGCCCGTCCCGTGCGTCACACATGTGCAAAGTGAGTGCGCTGACGATGTGACAGGTGTGGTGGACAACAGCTGTGCATTCTCTCAGAATAGCCTGCGTTGCATCGCAGGCCTGGAACGGGGTGTGGAGCCGGTTGGCTGAACTGACACCAGCAGGCAACGTCCTAAGGTCCAGAGTCTGCGAGATCCTTGGTTGCTCTCACACAGATTCCCCAATATTCTTAAAATCAATAATGGATGCCCTACGTAAAGAACTGTCCTCACCTAGCTTTTACATACTCACAGAAATGTGCAGAAGAGGTAGCAGGAGATACAAACGTAAAAGCGCCTGGAACTCTTAACATGTACAGTGCAGAAGAGAACTTATAGAGAGAATAGAAAAGACTGTGCTGCTCTTTCATCTTTCAGGCTTTGTAAGTGAAAAGTCACCATTTTGCCTGACAGCAAGTTCAATTATTCATGCTGCCTGCCATACATGAGAACAGTTTTTTAACCTGCGACCAGAACTCATCGAGCGGCTCTCATGTCTCGGCGTTCAGGCTTGAAGACAACTGAAAGGAACGGAAAGGTAATGAAAGACAGAGGCCACAAAGCAACGTATTGGACACTATGGCTTCAGAATGTGCTGATGGAGTCGGAAAAACTGTTGATACACTCGCTTGCAACATTCGCAGTCACGAAGAATGTGTCCTCCAAAGTTGACCTCTCTCACTTTATCCATCCAAATATTCGCTCCGCAAAATCCAGCCCACCCCACTCCGTTCCAGTCTTATTCTTCGTCTCTATTTTTGGGAGCAAAATCGAGCAGCTGGACCTCCTGAAGAGAGCTCTGAGAGATATGTACACAACGGCAGGAAACTGTACACGGACACTGTTGTCAGAATATGCTGTATGTACAGGTGCATCAAACTATCATCCACAAGTTCTTATTCAATTACCCAATTAAAAAGTTGAATCTTGTACATTAGATAGTAGTATTCTTTTATTCTTATTCTTATTCTTCTTATTATTATTAGTAGTAGTAGTAATGGCTTACAGCCAAAAGCAACACAAAATTCAGTTTCCAGAAAGCCTGAATATCATGTAAGACCAATAACAAAACCAATTTTTAAAAAAGCTATTATATGGCAAACGATCATGGGGGAAACTACAGACAGTAGTCAAGCAAATAGTCATTGACATTCTCCACAAGGATGGTAAAGTATCAGACTTCATTGTAAAGAAGCTGGATGTTTACAGAGTGCTGTATGTAAGCATGTTAGCATAAAGTTAAGAGGAAGGAAAAAATGTGGTTTAAAAAAAAAAAAATCCAAGTCTACCAAAAAAAAATTAGAGCACTCCATTCTGTCTTCTGCCAACAAATTGATTTAAATTTCCAGCTGGACTTCTGCCTATATAATCAATGGTACCAATACATGCTGGCCATAGTGTTATTGTGCTGGATTCACCAGCATCGTATTAAGAGGAAAATGAGAAACACAACCTGGGCTTCCTGAGAACCTCAGCAGAGCCACAGCCTCAAGCGTTGCATTCATATAATGTACAACACACGGTAAGCTGATTTTTTATTTTTTTAAATACTCAATGATTGTTGCAGAGATTAAAATTTGCAGAAATTAAAGCTTTAAACATATCACTGTGTAAAATAAACACGTGGAACATATGAACATATGAATTTACTTTGCAATTAAATACTAAATCAAAATAATTTTTTTGACTGAGATTCTAGTTCACTGAGATGGACCTGAAGGGTTTTTGCGATGAAACCGGCTACTAGTGATTGGACTTTTCCACACCGCCTCAAGACGTAAATATAAAACACAAATGCAGTCCAAATACAATCAAATAAAATCAGCAACAATTGTGAGTTCATGTATCTGGGGGTGGACAGTCCTTGTGTGGGTGAGTGATTTTCAGAGATCAATATAAGAAATCATTCAAAGCTTCCACCCTCAGACGGGTTTCAGCTGAACGAACGTCTCTCTACCTTTCTCTGGGCTCCCTTCCCATTCGTCTCTCTTTCCCATCTCGCTTTCATCTCCTGATTGCCATCCATTTTTCACCACAACAACCGGTGGGCCTCTGTCCTTCTCAGATATCTAAGTGAGTGTTTGAGCTGTTTGATGGTCCTCCAGTATCTGCTGGATTGAAACCAAATCAAACTAAAACTAATTGCCAGAACACATTTAGATGTCTGGGTGCTATCCTGGAGAGCGCTTTCCTGAAAAGTTTTAGGGTTTTTTTTTATCCTGCTTTCCTTGAACTCCACTCCTAACAAGAGTGATTATAGATTATTCATTAAGGTTACGGAGCTGGCATTACCCTGCTCAAACACACGGGATCTCCATTCATTTGTTTTGATAGACAATACTGCCAGTTTAAGATGGGCTGCATTGATTGTAGCTTAAGAACCTAAATCAGGCTTTTCATTATCGCCTTTCCTTTCTTCTAACCTTCCACAGACTTTCATTCTCACTCAGCCGCTTCTCTCTTCCGATCACACTCCCCCAGTTTGACGCCCACTGTGAGAGCAGGGAAGCAAAGGGAGTGGGAAAGTGAAGCGAAGAAGAGGAAGAAAAAAAGAATAATGAAAGAAATACAGGAATAAAAGGAAGCCTGGATAAAGAAACGGACAGGGATTTTAAAATAAAAAAGAGGGGACAGATGGAGGAAGAGCACATGAAAGTGCCGGCCATCTCCTCTGAGAAGGACGACTGCTGGACAAGAAGCGAGGAGAAAAAGACAAAGAGGAATTGAAAGACAAATTCAGGCCCATACATTTTCATTAATAGGAAGACACTGCTATTGAAACAGTGGTTTTAATACAGCAATGGAGAGAAGAAAAGAGAGAAAGTTGGCACAGAGCAGGCAGATCCCATCCCAGAGTGACCAGTACGATAAATTGGAGGCCCCACACGTTGAGAAAGGGATGTGAAGCACGCCTAGCATCTAACCGGCTACCTGTAAATCAGAGCGCTCACATGATGCCACCAAATCTTTTACATGATCAATGATCCTTCTGTGACATGCTGTGGAAGTAATGTTTCCGCCTCATTAGATAAAGCGAACCAGCCCTCTGTGATGTGTCAGACCAAAAAAGAAGGATGGAATGAGGGCAGGGATATCAGGAAGGTGAGCACAAGACACTGGGAGGCTAACTAACACACATACACACCCAAAATAAACACACAAAAACAGCCAGGGGCCAGTTCAGCTTATTACACTGGCCATTACACAGACAAATGAGATCCTGGCCTCCTACTGATAATCTGCCCTGCATGTCCTTTGTGTCGTTGCATCACATCACCCGGAAGCAGCTACTGTCAAGCCTGGTCGTTACAGTGCACAACGTTCCTCCAACATGTGTGTACAGAGCTGGTCTGACTGCGTGAAGAGTCACAAGAAGCTACAAAGTGGTAAATATGGCTGCTCACTAAGGTGTGTTAAATTGGCACTATATTTTTCTTGTCAAACTGAAGTGTGTCCAGCAAAGCGCAAACCAGTCGCTGTGGGCTTGTGATTTTGTCTGGTCAGGTTAAGTCTGAACTAATATTCTGGGCTCTCGATATCAAGGTGAGTGCTTTAAATTGGACACCCTCTGCCTATGTAACACAAAAGTTAAAGTAATATGTATTTGGTAAATTTTTTGTTGTTGTAATAATAATTTTTGACAGTGAATCTTATGGTGTTGGAAAGCTTGTTGACTGCTTACAATTGTAAGTCGAGTTGAGAATAAGAATTGCACTCAGGCAACCATTACAATTCCACATCATCAAAAACTGGGAACTAATGCATCCTCCAAAATAACAACAGTTCCCCCAATACTGCAGGGTTTATCAAACACAACATCCACAATTTGGAAGAGGAGAAGACAGAATGACCTGTTGCAATCTTGACCTCAACACCACTAAATATTTGTGGGAGCATGCTGTCTTTATGCCAGAGTGGTAGATAAAGCCACAGTGGCAAACTTGCAGCAAATGCTGCTCTACGAATGGAATGCCATTCCACAATAGTGTGTGACCGAGCTGTTGACGAGCATGAGGAGGGACATGCCACTACTTAGATTTGGTAAACAAATAAACGGCAAATATGTATTTTTTTCTTTAAATTTCAATCATTCAAACCAATAAACAACACCAAGAATGAGCAGAATACGCTGTTTCGCATTAGCAGAGAGGATACTCAGCCCGACTCAACTCAACTGCTCAACCCACAACATTACAATTAAATGTGCTTTTTAGAAGTATAAGATTCACTGCCAAGATTTCCTGTTTCGAAGTAAGAAGGAAAGCAGTTCTTGTTGACCCAGTGAGCTAATAAAGAACATGTATCTAGATGAAACGATCTACACTGATTACAGATTTGTGAAACCTTTGCTCCATTTGAAAATTGGGTATACTTAATTTCTTAAAAATTGTTGCTAAAAGCCTCATCTTGTCAGCTAAATGTGTCTTTATAACTTGAATGTTGACCCATCAAGATGAGGGTAACATGGATGGTGACTTTCTCTACAAGACCTAAGAGCTCCAGCTCAGTTCACCCATTTGCCAATTCACACCTCTAGTTATACTAAAACTTAATAATTTTGTCTCATTTTACTTTCATTTCATGCCTTTGAAACAATATTGACTAAACTGTACTGTGCTATTTCAGTTCATTTGTTTAGCTGTTTAAGTATCTTAGATGCATTGCAGACACAATTAGTCATATCAATTCTCAAATGTCCTATAAAACATGTCTTGCACCCTACTTTAAATGGCAGATAGCAGATTTTTTCCACTGAAAAGTTGAATATGAAATGACCAAAACTAAAAAAATACAAAGTATTGAAATGACAAAATTTCATCACAGGTTACTTACAACATAAAAACAAAAACAAAAAAAACACACAGCACAAGAAAAGTTAACACAAGAGATTCTAAATAGACCTTGGCAAATGCAACTACAAAAATGATGTGGCAGTTCAGTGGAATATTTCCAGGGTTGATTCTCACATTAAAGAAGTATTTCAAAAGTTTTGCATCATGCTTCTAGAAAGCAAAATATGTAGGAAGGTACTTAAAAGGAAAACACATTTTCAGCATATCAGCTGTTCATAAGGAATTTAGGCTAATGCAGGTTTTAAGTATTTTATTCTTCACCACTTCATATTTTTGCAGTTTTGGTTGTTTTGTACCAGATTTTTTTTTTTTTCAGATACAAAAAGGAGCCATCTGCCACAAAATATTAATTCATACCGGCGTTGGGAACAATTTGTCAAATTGGCAAAGCAGTGAATTAACACGGAGCTGGTTTCAGCAGATACCAGGAAGGCTGAATGCATTACTGCAAAGCTGCTCTGTTCTATGTCTACTGCGCCTTAGACCGCTGTCTGTTAAGAAACAAGCTGGGTTTGGGCATTTCTGTAACCTTTAAGAAATCGAAGAATTGAGGGTAGGGTCTACATCCTCTAAGGAAAACATATGTAGGACTTTTCCACCTAGAACGTTCTTAATTAGAACCTCTTCTTAATCTTTATGTTTGGCGTTTCCAAAACCTGAGAGTCAAGTGGGAGCCAAACCATTATAAATATCTCATTTGTTATTTCTTTGATCCTCCCTTTGTTTCATTCTTTGTTGTTATGAATTAGTGTAGTCCATTGAGACAATTTAAACAATGAATATATTATTATTCCTGCAATAAGCAGTACTTCATTCTTTATCAATCTTGATGCTGATCTCTCGTCTGAACCATAGGCTGAAAAATGGAAGCTAAACATAACTTGATCATAATTTATTAACCAACTGAATATATTAAAAGACCCACAGTGGTACAAGACTGAGTTGGAAATTGAAATTATGGACTCAGTGTAAAATACAGGTGATTTCAAAAGAAACTGCTGCAAGATAGGTAATGGTCATCTTTTCTTATTCTGATGCTAATCCAAGATTCAGTGAAATGTTTTCAGGGTTTTGAGTTTTTTAAATTTTATTGTTAAAGAACTAAACTGAGAGGAATTTAGCTTTGCTGGCTAAGCAGAAACTGGGGCTGGGATAGTTCCAGATTTTCAGGACTAGAGCCAGGGTTTAGCTCTGTGGAAAGACAAAGAACTGGTGCTTAGTAAGCACTTGTACCAGTTAAGCACTGGAACCAGTTTGATGGAAAAGGCCCCATAGAGACTGATGTTTACACTCAACAATGCTAATCACGCTAATTGCACTTAAGTGCTGACATAAAATGCTACAGACCATTTACAATAACAAATCAGTCATTTTGTCTTTACATTAAGTGAATGAAACCCTGTTTTCAAGCACTGTTTTTCTACACACACAGTGTGACATTGTCTCTGCTCCTAACATTAACGATGATTGAGCTCTTATGGGAGAAAGACTAAAAAAGAAGGTAAGCTGTTATAATAGTCTTCAAACATAAATTGTAATTGGCTAAAACTAGTATCAGGGCATTTTTATAAGATGCACTATATTTTTAAAAGCAAATATTAGAGGAGTTTTTTATCTTATCATGCTGGTTGATGCCTTATTTATGTAAAAGACATGTAAGTTTACAGCAAGAGCTTATAATTTATTCATGTATAAGTACTTCCTTTTAGTTTTAGAAAAATATGACAAAAATTAATTTTGTGTCTAAAAATCTGAGTTAAGGAGCACAGCCAATATATATATAGTGTGCACAATTTTGTTAGCATTGTAGACAATATTTGGCTTGAAAATGTTGGAGGTACTATCTTTGGTCCAAAGTCTACTTTCTGATGCCCTGACACTTATCAGCAGACATTCAACTACTGCTAATCATTTCTTTTTTTATATAAATTAAAAACATAACAGTACACAAAAAATGATCACTTATCAGTCATCAGACAATTTTTGCTGATTTTAACTAAATAACTTATCCTGTTTTCAATTTCTGAGCGATCATGTTCGCTCACTTATTTGAAGGAAAGAATACCAATCGTACCAGCCCACAAAGTAGACCTTTTTGGTATTACCTTCTAATATTTTGCTGCTTTGTAATGTGTGTAACGTATGCTTTTTATATGAATTTCCTCGCGTAATTGGCAGTAACCTGTCTGACATTTCGTCATTATGTGAAGACACATCATACTCACCTTGTTGTACACTCCCCACGACAGCTCAGTCTCAATCACCATGACCACGATGCCAAACATCCCGAAGATGAGGGCGTAGTCGCTCAGCCTCTTCCTCTTCTCAAACAGCGCCCTGCGATGCCCCAACTTATAGCCAATGTTTTGGTTCTTTCGTTTTGGGGCCTTGGAGGTGCTGCCTCTGGCCCCGCTGCTCGTTGCCCCGACCCCTCCCTGCCTGCTGCCCCGCTCAGACTGTCCCCGCCTACTCTCCGCCAGTGCGTGGTTCTGGTGGTAGATGGACATTTGGTTGGATGTGGAGTCAGTGATGTCATACCCTCGTCTGGGGTACGGTGAGTCTTCTTTGGACGAAATCACAATCTCTGGGGGGCTCTGGATAGGGGGTTGGTGAGTAGATGACTGGGTCTCTGAGTAAGTGGGAGGGGCGTCTCGCTGTCTGTCATGTCCGCCAGTCGCTGATGCCCCCGCAACAGCCGAAACGCCACCCTCTTTGGTTTCGCTGCTGCTGTCCGATTCGATGAGGTTTCTCCTGGAGGCGCTCAGGCGGCTCAGCGGCTTCATGACCCCACCTGTGTACTTACAGGAACTCATGGCAATCTCCGTGAAGGGGTTACTGTCCCTGCGGTGGACAAGTGGACTGGCCTGTCTGTGTTTGCTGCCCCTGTCCCTCTCCCTGTCACGCTCTCTGTCCCTGTCCCGCTCCATGGAGGGTGAGTGGGAGGAGTAAAAGAGGGCATTATAGACTGGGGAGTTTTCTCCACTCAGGCTGTGCTGGGAACCCAGGCAGGACGAAAGTGGGGTACTGGTGGGGTGCAGAGCATTGGGGATAGGCGGAGGCAGAGGCTGGGCTCCGGAAGAGGACAGAGGTAACTTAGGCAGGGTCGCTAGAGGCAAGTTGGGTGTGGCGGAGGACGGTGATGGGGTGCTGCCATTCAGACGATCGATACTTGAAGCTCCTGTGTGGTTGGAGTGGTTCGATCCTGGCTGGTTGCCAGCAGTGGAGGGATGGGGTATGCTGCCCAGAGGAAGAAGGAAGCGCTGGTCCTCATCCTCGCTCCCTCCTAGCAGAGCCATGCTCAGAGAAGGGGGAGGCTCCATAGTCAGAGATGTGGTCAAGCACCTGACTACAGTTTGACACACAGGGGGAGGGGCAAAGAAACACAAACAGATGATGATTACTCACTTTTTTCTTCATGCAACACAACAGAACAGACAATTATGAAAGGGAAGGACTGAGATCAAAACGAATGAGGAGCAAGTCTCCAAATGTTTGGGGTGGGGGGAGGTGACAAAAGGGCCAATAGAGTGCAGTGAGGCTGTCATAATTTGGAGGAAATGTTATTCCTTTAGTCACATTAGAGTCAGCTCCCGGTGTCTCCTTGTTCTCTCACATCCCACAGCTCGCCCAGAAATCTCTCCCATAAAATGTCATCTGTGTTACACTGATTTTGTCAGTCAGGAGGGGGGGTGAAAATCCTCTGGCTTTACCCCCATGAAAATCAGATCAAGCTTAGAGACTCTGAGGATAACAATTTCACATCTGTCAATTTGCCTTCGCAGGAGAAGCCTGGCTGCAACGAAGGCTCTGTTAACCATAAGTTGGCTGCGATCAGCTGCCAGCGACTGATCAAAATGCAATAACCTACTTTCAGTATGATATAACCATATACCTTCACCACCCCTCCCGTCTGTTTCCCCCTTACCTACCTCCGACCTCTTCTCCCACGATCCTTGCCCCCCAGGTTAGGTGCGTTCAATCACTGGCTGGTTGAAAAACAGGACCACCACACTTTTTCTTTCTCATATTGTCAGAGCCATCCCCCTGATCATTTTTTCCGCTTCGTCTCCTCTCAGCCCCTCCACAGGTCCTCGTCTCACCAAGAGAAAGACAAAATTTGCGCGTCGCTTCTTCGCAGAATGAATGAATGTCTCCCCTTCCTCCTCCTCACTTTGAATGTTCAGTTTGTTTCCCCCAAAACGATCATCGCGTATGTCTCGACGGTACCCAATTTCTATCCCGCTTCAGGGAGAAGATGATGAGGAGGAATAATCCACTGGTGACTGGATTAAAATCGGGCCAACCTGTGGCTGCGCGTCAATAAATTGTGCAAAAAGGAGAGAAACAGAAAGGGGGGAGAAACTCGCCTGGGTGTGATTTAACAATCCAAAGATGAGCAGTAAAGTCTGTGATTAAATATGTGATAACAGCGACTATAACACTCAATCCCCAGCTCCCCGTCTCTCCGTCTCTGTCTCTCACTCTCTCCTCCAACTTCTCTGCGTCCTTTCTCCGCCTCCAGAACCGCCGCTCCTCCCTCATTGGACGCTGAAGCGAGCGCAGAAAACAGGTGGCAGGATATGCGCGCGATGTGGCCGCCGAAACGGATGTTTAATTTATTGTACCCTGGTTATTTCTGGGTAATTATTATTTTCATTGTAACCTCAGAAAACATTATCCATATGGCGATGTGGCATTTGGTGCCGTTGTCCATTTAGTTTATTTGTGTCTTTAACTTAATCTCTGATCTCCTGAGATGTTACTGTAATATTTCCATACATTTATCCTTTATTGTGATGCAGTCTATTTTGTGAAATCCACCAGTTACACCAGTAAAACTACACTTAACTGAACTTGTAAAGTGTACCCAAACTTCTGTCCCTGCTGGCTAAGCTGGACTTCTGTTTTGAAGAACTAACCAAGCAGTTTTTTTTTTTTAGGTCATTTTCCCTTAAGTTTTTTTTTTTTTTTTAAATTTTTCAAGAATAATGGGACCTCTGGTAAAGAAAAGAAAATGTTCACTTTTAATCTTATAGAAAGACATGTGATGAATTTCTATCATGATTTCATGCTAGTTTAAATCAGTCAACATTTGGCAGTTTTCAGATCTCAGACACCAACTTATAATGATTCTTGCCTGCTAGCTAGAACTCAACATCTCTCCCTATAGGAGGTGGGCCCACTTCTAGGTGACCTCCTGCTGCCCTTTGAAGCAGAGACTCTGACAGGCCCGGCTTCAAGAGAGAGCCCAAAAAAATTCAGATGAGATTTTAGAGCCCTTTGAATTTGCTCTCATAAGAGGCCATAGTTCACAAAGGGGGAAATTTTAAGTGCTAGTTTCTGTGTGGGAGACAGTATTTTCCTCAAACAGAGACGTGACTCGGGTAAATGTAACTATTACTGTTCTCCTCTGTTTGCGAGTGATGAAACTTGGAGCAGGAGATAAATAGACTCAAGATTTCATTGCAGTAAAGTAGGAGCTGAGCCAGAAAGCATTGTACGAGTCAATCTACATTACAACCTTTAGTAATGATCACAAGATGAATCATGACTGGAAGAGCAAGATCCCTGACGCAAACAGGTAAAATTGTCTTCCTCTGTATCTTAGCCTTATTGGACTCCAGCACAGACCCACAAATCCACAATCCACAATGTTGATATTTTCCTTTCTGGCATAGGATTACTTTTGGATCCCCTAAAAAGAGACAGAAAAACAGATGTTGGGATATCCCTCCTGGAACTGACTTCCCAATAACTGATGGACAGCTAATGGATGGGCAGGTGGAAGAAAGACAAACAACAGAGAAAACAGAAAAGCAAAAAAACTGGCTCTTGGAAAGTCATAAATGTATGTATTTATGGTCGCTTATACATGTCTTAATTCATAGTGTTATATCTTTGATTTCAATCCTTTTTTTTATTATCTGTGCTTTAACATCAACCTGCCAAAGGGACGAGAAATAGAAATCACTTGGCTATAGTCTTGTGTATTTAGTATGCATTGTCCCATTGTTAAAAATAAACTTGAAACTCAGACGCTTTTAAGAAAAACTAATTAAATTGGTCTATCCTTTCCAACTCTGCTAAGTTTTAATTACTCCAGACATGATTGCCAGACTTAGTAAGTAAGTCAGGAAAATATGCTTGTCTTTAAAAATGATTTAGTGATTTTGTAGAGACAATTTGAAGGAAAAACATTCAGTCTTGATTAAATCACTGCTAGCTTTTACGTAAACAAAGAGTACCAGCTTCATATTTGCAACTCCCAAACTTAAAGGTTTGGGAGTATACCACCATTGGAGTGGATTTAACTGGAGGTGGGAACTAAAAGTAGATTCTATGTAAGGTCCCATACAAACGTGGTCTCTGCCTTGAGAAACAGTATATTATTTTCTAGTGTAGTTTCTTCAAAATAAGAAGTTCCCAGCATCAGTTTCCTGTTGGGGTCTGTAATATGGAGTTCTCATCTTCTCTGTCGTTCCAGTTGCTCTTCATAATCCAGAAGCAATAATATTAGGACGACTGGTGAGTTTACCTTGATATAAGTCGTGATTATCTCTGTGCACATGTTGACCAGGGTTTACCCCGCTGCTCTCCCACTGGCTTTTGGAGATAGGCACAACTCCCGGCGCCACCCTTAACAGGATTATGCAGTTATAGAAAATGGATGAATGCATTTAATTCCCCTCATTAATCTCCCATTTATATTATTATTATTAATATGACCTAAAGGCACAATCCATCTTATAACATTACTGATTTAATATAATCCTACATAATTACACTACATTATCCAACCTAATCTGTTTCATTTCACATTATGTTTTTTTCTACATGCCTTATGCACCTTAATCGGATAAAGGTGGAGGGGGAGCAGATTAGACCATTTCTATATAACAGGTCAGCCTACTGTGCTGCACCCTTATTATGCAACTTGACACACATCAATAAAGATAATATCATGTGAAGTTGAAGACAGGAATCCCACCAAATTGCAACGCCTTTCTTTTAGAGGCAATACCAATGTTGGACTCATGTTTCAATCCAGTCCCGGTATTACTTGGTATTTTTTGTGTTTTTTTCAGTGTTTTTCTCTGAATCTGAAGTTGGACAATTTCATTTATTTCTTCCTCATGACTTCAAATAAGCGTGGTAATCTGATGCATCTGCCCAGGGCACACTCGTGATGGGTCAGCGATGGAGAGAGGCTGGTTCAACAAGCTGGAAATTGTTGGAGTCAAGGCCCAAGGAAAGGTCAGAGATCACAAGTGTAAGCCATCAGATCAAAGCTACTTGTTTATTTAGCCTGATAAGTGCAGACGATGTAAGGCTTGTGTTATGTAAGGTGATTCATATCTACGTTTTTCTTGTTTTTTAATAAGCAATGAGTGGATACACTGGATGTCTGGTGTAGGCAGAAAAATGTTTTTTTTCCAATAAAATTTCCCTTAGTTTACATCAGCTCGCACATATTTGGAGGGGAACCATTGAGTGGATTGATGAACTAACTGTGGTTGAAAAGGTTATTATAGATGTCTGATAGACAATATCTAAGTATGTTGAGCAGAAAAAAATAACATAAAATATACATTTGAGTTTTTTCCATTAAGTATTCTCAGTCTGTCATGCATCAACTATTGTTTCTACACTCATTGTTCCTATGATTTAAAATCTTAGATTTCACAGATCTTCTAATCTCAATAGCACTGATGGGATGTAATTTCTCTTTTAATAGTAGTTATTAATTGACATTATTGAGACAACCTTCTTAGCAACACCAGCAAGTCTATGGGAAGCTGCTGCAGTAATCATGCACCCTGATGGTGATTCACATGAACATTTATGTCCTGTTCAGGTTATATCAAAAAATGTTTTTGTAATGACATTTAAACTCCTACTTTTCTAACTTCCTCAACCAGCTACCTGTGCTGTAGTCAATATGTTGCGCAGTAATATATATGTGTTATTGGCTTCAGAGTAACAAGTGCACCAAAAGAAGATTTTTTTTGTATATTGACAGCATTACTGACTGTAGTTGCTTGATGTGAAGGAATTTGATGAACATTTGTACACATTTGTTCTCCTATTTATCAACAATATGAGCGAGAAACCAACAAGTGGCAAAAGCAGCTAAAACAGCATAGGGTCAGTAAAGAATAGTGAACTTGTGTGGAGGAGATCCTATGTGGGAGGCCTTCAATAAAAGTATGCTAGTTTAGAAAATTAAGCTGCCCCCTCATAGACACAACAAACAGTGTTTTATCATTTTCAGTTCATTTCATTTTGCTACGTATGAAGTTTCTGTTGAATTCAGTCACCATGTCTTTCACTCCCACCTCTGCCCACTGATGTCGGTGGATGTGCTGCTTTCTCCATTTCTTCGTACATTTATATCATCTAAAGACAACATTTCTGTTACATAGAAACATCAACTATTTAGTCGTCTTAGTCATACTAAACGAAAAAATAATAGATTGTGAAAGAATTAGTTCTTACACCCAAAGGAAGAAAAGATTTATAGATGAATATGAATGTGGAAGGTGTTCAGATCATCCATATTGCTGACATATTCCTCTAATCTTCATGATATGTGTTAAGACAAAAACATCATCATGTAAAAGAAAAACATCTCTGGTATAATTCAGTAATCTGGCAGCAGGGTTGCTCAGGTGAGCAAAAGCAACTGAGACAGAGTTTGACAACACAATGAAGCGCAGTAAATGGAAAAAGGTGTGCCAGAAGCCCAGGGGGAGATTAGAACTGACAGAAAATAGAAATGGTGTCAGGGCGCACTGTATACTTTTTCACAAGTCTTAATATTGTCAAGGTTAATGGTCAGCAGCAGAGGATGGAGAGTCTGGAGCAGGAGGGGGGGGGGGTGACGGTGAGGAGAAACGATCGGCATTCTGGATGAAAAGGTTGGCGAGCAGCGCTGCCCTGCAGCATATGCGCTGTGAGAAATATGAATGGGAGAAATAAGTAAAGAGTAAAGTGAATAATACAAACAAAAACAGAAATAAGAAAGAGTTGCTATGCCTACTACTCTGTAGTACACAAACCAGCTCTTGTTCCGGCTGATCTATCTGTCTTTCTGATCTCCCTCTGAGTTTAAAGCCACAACGGAGCTACAGGAAATGACACTGTATAAATCACATCAGACTTCTTTATGAACCAACAGGCAGGTTGGTGGGGGAGGAAATGGAGAAAGAGCACCAAGCAGGGTAAAAGTTGTTTTAAAAAGAATGAGTCAAAAAGGCTCAAGAGAAGAAGGGTGATAAAATACAGGAAGGTCTTCTGAGAAAAGTGCAACCTTCAACAGCAAAAGCAGTGAATAAAGTTATTTTTCCATTTCAATATAGCAATGGCATTACAATAAAAACCCACCTGGGAAGGGAAGGAACTTAGAAAATAACAAAGTTTTGTAAAAACTACCTGAAACAATACGTGTGAATGTCCATGACATCCCACAAGGACATAAACACTGACACCGGACAGAACGAATTAGCAGTAAGGTGCGAGTAGCCAGGTGATCAGGCAGCTTTAGCAAACCCCATGACCCCATGGGGTCAATGAACTGGGAAAATTAAAGACACTGTCTGAAAAATGATCTTACTCACTATTCTGGCATCCATCATGCATTGTGAGATTTTGTTGTGAAAACATAACTTTTTTGTCTTTTGGAAAATACAGTTCTGGAAAAAATTAAGAGACTCCACTGCACTGAAGCCCTTTGAAAACCTCCTGGTTATTCCACCAAATATTGATTTCTGAACTCTTTCTGAGTTAAAACATTAGTAATGTTGTTTCTAAATGATTATGAACTTGTTTTCTTTGCATTCACTGCATTTTTTTTGTTTTGTTATTTTGATCATTTCTCATTATCTGCAAATAAATACAAAATTTTTGCTTGTAATTTCGGAGACACGTTGTCAGTAGTTCATAGAATAAAAGAACAATGTTCATTTTATTCAAACATTTACCTAAAATAAATAAAATCAGAGAAAATTGTCATTTTAAGTGGTCTCTTAATTTTTTTTCCAGAGCTGTATATTTGATTAAAAACAAGTAAAAAAAAATCACAATCACTACTTGCGTTTCATCTTATGATATTGTCCTTCCTTCCTCTTGTTTTTTTTTTCTTTTCCTTTCACTGCATGGTTTTATTATGTGATCTATTTACAACTTACATCAAATGGATGCTCAGGTTTTACATCAACCAAGATCATCGATGAAGGATGAGGGATAAAGAAGATAAGGAATGACAGCTGGAGGTATATGACAGAGGAGAAGGACAGGAGGGGGAGGAGGAGCTAGGAGTGAGAGAGTAGATAAAGGATGAGGGATGAAGGAGGTATGATGACAGGTTGGAGGAGGTAAGGATGAGGGCTGAAGGAGTTAAAGGAGGAACACTAGAAAAGATTAGGAAATAAGGGAGGAGTGATGAGGAGATGAGGGATGAAAGTAGAAGATATGACAGAGAAGAAAGAGGGTTGGAGGAGGTACGGATGAGGAATAAAGGATATAATAGGAGGAACAAAATGGAATGTAGAGAAGGTAGGGAGAAGAAGAAATTGATAGGTAAGAAGGTATGAACAGCTGAGGGTGGGGTCTGAAGACTATGACAAATTATAAACTGACCGCTGGACAATTAGAGGTGTGACTGAGGTGTGGCCCTGCTCCCAAAACCAAACCAAACACATTAACTCCATCTCTTCACTGTCAGCAAATTCAAATAACTTTTCAGCAGGGTCCTTCTTATTAGCGTACACATGGAAGATAAGCATGAAAGCCTGCCTTAACAATAAAGATGATGGCGAGCATTAAAGGTGGTCTGATGCTGAGTAAAGGTGGTGAGGGAAACTCACTCTGTGGTATTTGCTCTTAAGGCCTCAATGTATCGGTGTAAAACAGCCGCTTCCATTAGCTACTGGTCACTTAAAGAGCAAGTTAGAAACACAGATGTAAAATATGATCTGTCTTAACCAAGGCAAACTCTACAGAGGCTCTCTGGGAGGCAAATAGAAAAATCTAGCCATAGCCAAAAGTCACTGAAGCAAAACATACGTTTTCTAAGAGGATCTGGCAGAGAACCGTTGTTCTCTGGGTGTAAATTCACAGGGGATAACTCGGGAACTGAGAACAGGTGAGACAGCAGCGAGGTAACAGACGGGGAGCTGAGGAGATGTGGGTGTGTGACAGGAAACACAATGAAGCAGGGCAATCTAAACGCACCAGACGTATTTCAGCTCCTTTCATGAAAGAAAACATAAATAGACTCTGGCTACATTTAATTATACCTCTTTCTAAAAATGCTTTGTTCCATGTTCCTTCTCTCCATGGAAATGTTGAGAAGGGAGAAGATACAGATGTACTGGCAGGGCAGCATGTTTGACATGAATATAAAACTGTTGCAGAATCCCTTTTTAAAATGATGTTTTGTGGTTGAAGTCTTCCAGATGCATCAGTTTTTCCCTAGAGAAACAGCAGTCAATTAATTACACATCTTAAACTAATGGCTAGCATAATGATTTAACAGAATGTCATATTTTTCTTCAATAAATATGGCAAAAATTGAATCATATCTATGAGGGGAAAAGTGAAATATTTGCATTTACATATTCTGAAATACAGTACATACAGTGTGAATGCTAATGAGGAATCTTTTGAAGATATTTAACAATATACAAAACATGCTACACAATATGACACAATTAAATGTACATTTTAAGCAATAAGATTTTGATGATGAAATCTAGATTTAATTTAAACTTGCACAATGTATTAAACGTTTGTTACAAAAAGATAGATTACACAACACTGAAAATACTGCAAACATTTTAAACCATTTCTCATGTTTTTATAGTAAATGGCCAAAAGTTTATGGTCTTGATTGGCATTTCTTTAGGTATGAAAGTTTATCTCTTTAGTTTGGAAGAATTTTAAACCTCAACGATTCAATTAAATTAAGTATTAAATTAAAATAATCAGGACTTGGAGATGAATGGGGAAATAAATGAAAATGCAGAAAAAAGTTTAAAGAAAAGACACTCTAAGGCCTTGTACCTAGAATAAGAAAATACTAACAAAGACCCTTTTCTCGAAATTCTCAAAACTGCCTGTTGCGTTCTAATGGTGCAAACTCTTTGGACTCAGAAAGTGGTACTTTCCTAAGTTCTTTGTCATGAACACAACAAAAAACACTCACTAAAGTAGGAGATTTCCGTGCAGCCTGCAGCATACAATGTAGCTGCTGTGGATAAAAAAAAACACAGTGAGTCAGAGGTATAAACAATTTATCAACACTTTCGACAGTTTGCATCTCATTAAACCAGCGGTTGACATAGTACTGCACAACCTCAATTTAGGAACACATTCCTTTATTGTTTGAGTGCACAAGATAAAGAGAAAAAGGCAACATTTAACACTAAGAGCACAACATTAAGCAAATCCTGACTTGCAACCAGAACATGCTCAACTCAGACAGGATGTCATTTCCAGAGTAGAAGCTGGATCTTTCAAGGTCTAAGTTAGAAAAATGAGCCAGAACACTAATTTAAGTTTGTACAGTCAGAGATCTCCCACCAGTGCTCTACATACAAAACGTATCGAAAATGTTTCTTTACATTTCGCCAGCTTTTTTGTCTCATTAAACCAGCGGCACACATAGTAATGTGCAAAGTCATTTTTTTAAACACATAAATGGGAGACCATGGCGTAAATAATTGCTAATAGTAGTTGGCGTCACAATAATTAAGAAATCCCAGTAGTTTTCTAGCTTGCGACTGTATCAAGTTCAGCTGAGGTGTATCATTCCCAGAAGTGTAATTTCCAAGGCAAATTAAATGCAGCATTGATGGAGAGCAGAAAATATAGACCAAGTGTTTTTCTTTCTGTTTGTGTTCCATGGTGACAGAATATGTACCTCAGCTGAACACTGGGCCATTTAAATCCATGCCTGGAGCTTTCTCATTTGATTGTGCCGAATATGAGGCCATATAAAACGAGCTCACAAAGATTAGGGCGCTGATGTTTGGGGTTGAAATTCTACAATAAGGAGGTCCAGAGGCAACAATTTGACACTGTTTAATATTTCTCTGATATACAAACCCTTTTAGAGCCAATAATTAAACACAATATTTTAAAGAAATAAAGTAGTGTGATATTTTAAGAAAAAGCAGTATGAAAAGTCATGTAGATTTAGAAATAAAAAACACAGTGTTGGAGATTTGTTTTATTGAAAGAACAACTTACAATGTAGCTCATTTCTTAAAAGTTTAACAAATGGAAGCCCCCAAGTCTGTGGTTGTATTTACTATGCCCTAAATTACTTAGCAAGGTCATAAGTGGCCTGAGCGCTATCCCGTTAGCAAAATAGAGCTTTATAAAGTATGAGGTGCATGTATGTCAACATGGTTTTTGAGATTTTCAGAAAAGAAACATAGAATATGAATTTATTTTTACCTACTAAATGAATGTGCCTAGATTTATGTAGTGTGAAATTACACTGTTGCAATAAGAGATCAGTTTATTTCGGTACAAATAAGCATGTACTAAGTACGAGTACTACTACTGCTGAACTTCCAATGTTAGTTTTACACATTTTGCAACACATTTCAATTAGGAAGTGAATTTTACTCACATAAAATTTGAAAAATGTTTCATCTCAGTATGAGTTTCCCTCATTTCCTGAGGAGGAAAAATGAAACATAGGCAGATTTTTCTCTTTCACCAAACAATTACCATTTAGTGACTGCATTTATGAAAAATGTCAGAGAAGTGATGAGTAAGTGCATTGTTAAGCTCTCTGGCTCTTCTTAATAGACCACTGGCCATGCCTCGCTCTATCAGACATGCCCTAATTGTTGCCCTACACTGCTCCCTTTGTATCCTAATGGCTCAGACTGTACGAGGGGCTGGGAAGCTATAGAGTCTGAGGCTGACTGCTGCACATGCAGATGGATTTCTGCTTGGCGAACAGCACTCCATCTGCCTGAGAGGACTAATCAAATCCAGAGAGCGGGGAGCTGCAGGGGGTGAAAGGTACAGGGGAAGAGGATGAGGTGAGGAGGAGAGGAGGGGGAGTAAATGGCGGAGCTTGCAGAAAGCTGTGGGTAATGCGTCTGCTCTCCCATTTAAGCGGTGAGCAATCAGTGCAGAATATCTCGCCTCCAAACAACTGTGCCCTTTTAATGAAAAGAGCGACACACTTTTTTGGCACTCAAGCCCACACACACACACGCTCATACTCATACAAGCTTATTGACTCAGGTTTATTGGACTCTGCGTGTGTCTGAAATAGTATTAAACACAGAACCTAATAATAATCACAGTTTCACAGGCTCTCGTATCTGATGTATTGTCATTTTTGCTGTCAGGTTGCTAATATTTGGCGCTGTAAGTGTTCAGATGAAGACCAGAGTCAGCAGTGCTGTGGCTCTGCTGATGGACTGGATGTGAGTTTGTGTCAGCTGTCTGAAAATAAACACCCGTCAGCAGACTTGTGACACTGCTGGGTTTCCTCTCACACGAACTGTTCCTGACAATCCAACATGCAGGGAAGACTGGTCCCCCCTCGTGTGACAAACAGGCGGCACTTTGGACTGCAAGTTAGGGCAGTCAGTAATTAGCTTGGATTTTCCCATAGAGCCTTATCAGTGGGCCAAGGAAAGGATGGAAATCTTGTTCCCAATCACACAAGCTTTCCAGACGATGAAGTTTTTCAAGAACAACCACTTAAATCATGAGCTTATTGTCCAAGCAAGAATTCCTGCTCTTGTATTTTATGAAATCTGGGTCTGGCTTGACGCTCTTAGACGCCATTAAGAGAGCTGAAGCACCTTATCTGCTGCCTGTCCTGGTTTTTCAATACCTCCAGATGCTTTTAGCGGATGTTTCGAAAAATGTGCCTCTGCAAAGGGAGCAGTTACACTCGTACTAGTAATAAAAAAAAGTCAGAGGCAATTTCCCTGTTATTATAATTGCTGATTAATTACAGAAGGTGTACAGCTGAAATTTTGGAAGTTGTAAAATTTTCTCAGAAAGGCATGTTATTACCCAGGAGGTGTGCAAAATACCAGAATACTACTGGCAATAATGAAGAAAGACTTTTCAAAGATCAGCAAAAGCAATCAAAGTAAGACAAAACAGAAAGAATTTTAAATGTACAAAGATTTTTTGTACATTAAAATTTTTTACACTTTATTAAAGTGTAAAAAACATTTTATTTTTTACACTTTAATAGTGTAAAAAATAAAATATTGATGAAAACTGAAAAAAATGAATATAGCATAAATATTATATAACATCATTTCTCCTACTGTTTCTGTGCCTTAACAGCAGTCTCAGTGGAAATGTTCTCACCGTCACCACGACGAATGTTTACACATTTACAGCAGCCTACAGCAAGTCTAGAGAAGACTGACTAGGTTTCTGAGCTTTATTTGGAAGAGTTTTGGTTTTAATGTTTTGTTTTTGTATTTATCTTGGATTTGGGTCAAGCTTCATGATCTCAAAATCCACAGGACTTCTTTCCAGATTTTTGTAGAGGCCATCTTTGTTCAGTTCTAACTTGTCTTGATTAGACAACATGGGACATATTTCCATCAGGAATGGCCTAATTCTGATCCGATATTTACTGTAGTGATCAGAAGAGGAACTGACTGACCCATTCAAGTTATTATTCCATTGTCTGGTAATATGTCAGTCACACCCCAGTGAGACGTACAGATACAGGTGCAGTTTTTTGCAAATACTGTCTCTCTTCATGTGCAAATTATGTTGGACATGAAGGCACGTTTTGATATGGGTGATATGAATCTTCATCCAAGATCCCACTGTGTCAGAGGGTGTCAAAAGTGCCCAAGAAAGACAAAAGCTCTCAAAACAGATTTTCTATTCCCATATTTAGTCAGTCAAAACATAGTGCCTCCATCTATCTGCTGCACAGTAAAGGCAAAATAAAAAAAAGAACATATAAAAAACTTAGCTGTACACCTGATGCTGAAGTTCTTATCTGATTCAAGATTCCAAATCATTGCTAATTTAAAACTTCACTTCTCAATTATTCAAAAAACATCAGCAGTTAAAACCACATCAGTGGAAATAAATTTTAACAACAAACTTGGAGATTTATGAAATCCTGTTTTAGTTTGTGCTCAAGTAGTGAAAGTAAGTCCTAAATATGAAGCATGGAGCTCAGCCCCACTTAGAAGGCCTTCGGCCAGAAGGCCTTCTGGGTGAAGGTTAGATTGGACACTAGACTGTGATTAAACTACTTCAGAGCTTATTCCTCACCCAATTTCTACTAAGAAACATCTTTAACATTTGCCAATTTAACAGGAAATCACTCATTCACTTTTTATGCTTATCTCTTAACAGGCAAGAGGTGGTCCTGCACTCCGAAGGGTCCTTCATTGCAACTTAAAGAGGCCACTTAACCTAGTGTGCAGGTCTTTGAGCATTTGGTAACCAGAGTATTTGGAGAGAACCCACAGATGTGCAGGGAGAACATGTAGGCTCCATGCAAAAAAGGAGCCAGCTGGGACCTGAACTCAGGATCTTTCTGCAGCAAGACAACAGTACAGCCACACAAACAGACAGGAGTCTAGAAATTATTTCATAGCAGCTTTGACGTCATTATCCTTTAATACATTGTTATGCATAGTGGTTTGTGCATCTTTTGCAAGGACTTTAGTATTAAATAGAGGTGCAACATCTTGAAACACAAAATATTACAAAAAAGCTAAATATATGTTATGACAGTTAAGGATGAGTCTCACAAAGTGTCATCTAGTTGCTAATCATCATGAACCAAAAATATTAAAGTGAGTGCTTTAAGCTCAGAGCCGTTTCCAATTTTGGGATTTATTTTGACGTCAGGCAGGAACATCCGAATTTTTTAGAGATCTGATGCCATGCTTCACTCAGAGGTACACTCACTGGCCAATCTTTTAGTTTTGTATTGTGTTTTTTTTTTTTTTTTACTCATAATTCCTGCCCTAAACTTTAATGCTCCTTAATTTCAGAGCTCTCCACTATTTCTTGATCCCATACTTTTATTTTATTTTTTTTAAATCTGCACATCAGTGATGTGGATTTGGAGTTATCACAAATCATTTGGACTTCACCTCTCACCTGATTTGTAACACTAAACAACAGATTTATTGCCGTTGACGCTGCTGAACAATGGCTACAGTTGTTATAATGAAGATAACAAGGTCACATGACAGATTTGTGGCGTCTTTAATTGTACTGCTGGCGGGGACTCAAGGCGGTTTGACAAAAGGAATGCTGCACCAAGTCACCCCTGATTGAAAAGGCAAATGACTAAGATGAAGTTATGCAACATTTACTTATATTGAGGATGCACTGAGTCACAAAACTGTCTTATAATAAAAAGCTGTAATACAAGATTCAACTGAAATTTTTATGAGCATTGGGATGAAAATTATATTCAGGAAAAATTGTATTTAAAGTAATTACATTTTTAGCATAAAACAGACTGTTAATACAACAAAATGGAAGTAAGCTTTATTGAAAGTTCATTTATATCAGGGAGTCATGTCAAAAAGTTAAAAATATATGGACTTATTACATCCTGAGAATTTTTTTAAAGCGTTTCTGTTCATTTAGATGACTGTGTCATCAAAATGAACCGAAATAAAAACTAGAAATATATCACAAAACAAGAGTTTTCCTTTTTTTTAAAATGAAATTATTGAAAAAAATAATCATCTCAATAATATTCCGGTTTATTCAAATGTACTTGTATTTCAGCCTGCAGTTGATCAGTAGCTTGGTAGATTTGAACAACTTGCACCTATAGCTCACCCACAGGAGGGATGTGATTAAGATCCCATATTACAGGACTGGGACTGGTGATTAAACATCTGAAAACCTCTAATGGCTTTATACTGCAGGTAAGCGATAACCAGGTGATCTGTATCTGACCTTACATCTTAATATTGCAATGTTTTAAATCTTTAAAGCAACTCAGAAGACAATTGAAACGTGTCAGCTGAAAGAAGTTATGCAAGCTTGGTGCTTGTGTGCCTCCGAGACGACTGCAGCCTCCCTGAGTCAGCTGTGTCTTATCTCCAAGTCAAATGCCACTGCCTGTTTGTCATTTTGTGATGTTTTTTCTGAAAGAAAAGATTTCATTATGCTGTAAAAACTGAGTCCAAGCTACTTTGTAAGAATTGTGTCCTGACCAAATTAACATTTTATGTTGTTCTAAAAGTAGACTAAGACTGTTGCACGTCACATTATAGAAACACTAGCTGCTGTTCTGTCATATGTTTTACACGTGAATATGATTTAAAAACATTTAGAACATCCTGTTCTGCCTATTTGTTGTAGACCAAAAAGAACAGATGGGGATAAAAGTGAAGAGCTGACTGCAATTAAATGTCTGCTCTCTTGCACTGTAATAAAATCTATCTGTCAGTGAGGGAGGATTTTCCTCATTACCAAATTGTTCTCTTAGGCTTCCTGACATCAGGCTCCACGGAAGCCACTTTCTGTTGCCTAACCTGATGAAGAACCAAATATATATTCCCAATTAACAAAACACTGTAGCTCTCACACATCAACTGCTGTGGCTATCCGAAGATCTGATGAATCTTCGGGTAGCTTCTCGGTCTCACAGATAGCAAAAACAGAAAGTGCAATTGATGAAGCAGTCCTAAGTTGCTCGAGCTCAAACTTTAGAACATGTATCAGGCACCTCATTAGCAGAGCGAGATCACTCATTGCTACAGAAGTTCAATTTGTCTGTAATTATATAAATAAATGGAACGGGCTGGTCTCTTTCCTCTTAATTTTCCAAGGTTGTTGATGTTTGTGGTCTCCAGGCAGAAAAGTAGGCAATCACAGTTTGTGCATTATGAGCATATAAATAAAACCCTTCAAAGGTGCAACATTTTGCCAGATTTACTGGTGAGGTAAATATGTTCTTTGGTTTATTAGTTCGATACATTGCAATTTCACATGATGCAAAAAGTTACTATACTTTTAAATTAAAGATAATATACCAACAGGACATTTCCCTTAGATTACACATCTAAGCTAAGAAAACTATGGTTTATGTTGCATCACTTTTGTACTACAGCAAAAAACCTCACATGTTCCACATGCGATTACATTAAGTGGCAAAACATATCTGTAACATAGGAAAACATTTTATATAGAGAGTTTTTTCCATATGTTTCATGTTATCTAAAGCATTTATGTGAACTAAAAGGTTTTCTATTACTATATCACAGCTAATTGAAACATATGTGACATGTTTCCCACATATTTAATGTGAAGTCACAATTTGTGGAAAGGTTATAGGAAGAGTTTTCCTGCATGTGATTGGTTCATAACTTGATTTCCACATGTGACATGCATGGAAAAATCTTCCACATGTGGAACCAATATTTGGGAAATACTTGTTAAAAATTACAAAAAAGCAGAAAAACAGCAGATTGTGAGTGTAATTCCTTGTATCAAAGTTTCAAGACAAGTAACTAACTTTGAGAGAGCTGGATAAAAAAATTGATATATATCCATTTACAACGTGATATATATCCATTTACAATCTCACTTGCAACTATGGGTAAAACGTGTAATCTAATTTCTCTCACACTTTATCCCATCAAAGTATTCCTAAACCACATGCTTTCCATATGGAGGACAAGTGTTTTTAGGTATCTGGCATTCAAATTTAACATGTAATATTTCAGGTGTCTAATCACAATGGATTTTGCACACTTGTGTGTTGTTTTGATGAGAGAAATGAAAGTTGGTGATGTAACCACTGAACTATTGCTAAGAAACTAATGATGCATTCAGTATTTTTTGTTTTACTTTGCCATAAATTTGATTTATAAATGAAGAATAATAGTCTAACATTATCTGTCAATATGTCAACACTCTGATGCTCCATCCATGTATACCTTTGTCATTGTCTTATCTTTTTACTCTGGGTTGTTAAACTCTCCTTCTCCACACTCAGCCTGAGCCTTTTCCCTGCTTCCCAACTCTCATTTATTTCCATTGGAGAGCATCGATTGGCTTATTTAAGCCCTTCGCTTTGGACTAATATTTCACCTCTCATCATTTCACTCAACTCATCCATCCTTTTCCTCATCGTTCTTCACTCCCTCTCCCTTCATCATCAGTCCCGCCCTTCAAACAATTGACTGCAGAGACAGTATGAGTCCAACTTGATGGGTTGAGTCCCTGATTGGAACGGGCCCTTGGCACAGCATGGATCATCTAAACAGCACAAACATGCATTTATGAGTATTTGACAGCTTTTACTGAGCCAACTTCAGATGAGCCTTTGTAAATGATTGGGTGTAGATTTAAAATGTCTTTTCACGGCAGTTGATAGGACTACATTTATCAGCTCTGCTCTTGAGTAACAATTGTCTAAGTGCTTTCAAACTCTATTGGATTTGCTTCTGCAACAAGCAAATGGAAAGAAAATGTTCCTAAAGAAATCATTATCAAATTTAACCGAGATGCAAAATAAATGCATCCGTGGGAAGTATATGATGGAGGAACTTCTGTAATAGGATAACGATTCCAACATAGTAAACATCTTCAGTAACACATGAATTAAAAACCACTGAACACACACATTTAATTATCTGCCAAAGTGGTTGCTACATAGCAAATATTAAACAACTCATCATAAACACTCCCACAATGTTCGAAGCAGTGGCTCATGGGAGTTTTAAATTGGTGGAAACCCATTGTCTTGCTTTGAAGAAGTGGAGGTCGGTTTTCAGCCCTATTTAGTTATTTTTCATTATCTCCATCCGTAGCATTTACCACTTTTGAAATGCTACATTTTTAATTTCCGGTAGCTGCTAGCCTCAAAAATAGGAACAATACTATGCCTAACAAAAGTAATCATATTGAAATTTTTCAAACACTATGGTAGGGACGGCAAACAATACCTGTTTTTCAACATTTGCAACAAATGAATGTCAGAAAAATTATGCATTTGAATTAAGAAAATATAGTGCAACCAATTGCCTTGAGATCTTCGAAGAGTGGAAATCCCAGAAGTCCCTCACTTGTTTATAATTTGTATATTTCATTATATTTATACTTTACATAAGGTTTCCTTTCACTCCAAACTTGTTTTTATGCACTTTTATGTCAAATGGGTCTTGGTTCTTGTGATACACTCTTGGAAGTACACAACAGATTTCCCTCAAATTAAACCTGTTTCTAAAATACAAAAAAACAATCTGTCAACATTAGTGGAAAACAAATATATTTATACATTCAGAGATTTAGAGTTTTAAATGACCATAAAGACAAATGAATGTACAAGCTGATCAAATCTAAACTTACAAAATGATTATCTACTCAGGAATGTTGCTAAGTCTGCACCGTGAGTGTAATGGCTGCCTGTGGCTGACATGGTGAAGCCCAGGGGCTTCATGCGTGCACGTATCTCCACCTGCTGATCCTTTCGAGCATTGTACTGAGATCTAGACGTATTACAAGTGAGAAAAACATTGAGCTCACACACTTTCCTTGAACTCCTGGAGAAACTTCGGGTGAGCCAAGGTTAGTTCTCAGAATTTTCACACTTAAGCGAATAATTCTTATTGTGCTGTGATATAAAACACTTGCCCTCTTACAGATTTCTTCTTTCGTTTCAGATCAAGCAAATTTTAATACCAGGCAATAAATTAAGATATGTGTATTTCTAAATGTTTGATGGTGAAATGTCTTCAAGAAACAAAACATACAATTACCTTCTACTTAAGCACTTAAGATTGTCGTGCTTTAGGAATTTTGGCTCACTGTTCTTGGAAATATTGAAAGCGTCTTAGTTAAATTCAAATCCAGACTTTGACAAGGCCATGCTGAAAGCTTTTAGTTTCCTTTTGAAGTCAGTCAGATGTGGAGTTGCTGGTGAGCTTTGGATCACCGTCTGGCTGCATAAGTAAAGTATTCTTGAGGTTAAGCTCACAAACTATTTCCTGCTTCCCAAGTCCCTGGATAGCAAAAAACAATTAAGATTTGAAAGCTGCTTTTTGTGTCTGCTGACATTAAAATCTAATTATTCAAAATGTCTGCCTTCAAACAAGTCTTCTAAACCAGTTCAACAGCTTCATGCACTTCAGACATTTCAACAGTTAACATATCAAAATAAATGAGACAAATTGCCATTTTTATTATATCAATTTTCCAAAGTCCATTTTTCAAAAGAAAGATATAATTCACTTGAATCTAAAAAAAAAATCATGAAAATAAAATATAAAAAGCCATATTATTTTATTTTTAGAAAATATATACATTAAAACCACAAATACATATACACACAGACATACCGCGTGTACAACCATAAATCTCCTAGCATCTATTGTTGCATACAGTGGGATCCAGAGGTCTGAGTCCAATACAAGGACCTACACCATCTGACATCAAAACTACTCAGATTTCTATTTCTTTTGTATTCTTGAAATGATTTTACTTTACATAAATAGCATTGCTACATTGTGTTTAATTTTCAAGTTAAAGTCCCTCTGTTACAGCTGAAATATAAGAACCAAATTAAATGTTGCAACAAAAAAAAGGGTGCTCTCTGTTCTAAAACAGAAACTTAAAGCTTAAGATAATTAAAAAAAAGAGAAGAATCTAATAGTTCTGATACTTCAGGCAGACCAACACAAAACTGCCTGAAGTATCACTTAGTGCTTGCATAGCTCTTCCTTGCTTGGAAAGTATTAGTTAAAGCAAATACTGAATAATCTAAGTAACAAACTAAAACGAGGTTCTAACACCAGACTCAGGCTTTTGAAACCCACTGCATGTCTGTGTACTCATGTATTTGTGTACAGCTCATGTATATATTGCATCAGCAGTTTTATTTAAGAAAACGGCGCCCCTTACTGACAGCCAAGTTTCCCGACTTTGCAGTCCTCCTGAGAGAGTCACGCTTCAAGATCTAACCGCTGCCCATGCAGAAGCTAAAAGCAACATTTGAGGCTTCAAATGGAAACATTACGAGAGAACAATAATTACAGATTTGGAAAAAAGAAAAAAGTAGAAAGACTCAAACCACATAAGCCATAGAAACAGTAATACTGTACTTGTTTCAGACTGAGACATGGTAATTTCTCTATAAATGTTTGAAGGAAACGATGGATGAGACCATTCAAACGAAGGCTTTTACCTAAACTGAGGAAATTAAAACTATAAAGACAAGATGTCAAAGGATGTGCAGGGAACTAACAAGCTGGTAGAAATCAGATCAGCGAAAAACCAAACGACAAAAAACACAGAAGCATTAAACAACAATCTTAAAGTGTCTGATTGAAAAAAACTTGATCCTATGTACAGTTAAAATTTGGGGACTGTACTGTAAGTTTAAAACAAGACTTTCTCTCCTGGCAACCAAATTAGGTCAATGCATTGTTCAAATCAAATATAACTAAAATAATAAAACCCCAGCAACTCAGCCTTAAAGGGAGATTAATGAAAATATATATTTACAAAGAACAATCTTTGTTTCTGCCGGTCAGAGCCGATGCAAGTATTTAGGTTTATACAGTGACTGAAAACATGAAAATACAAAGACGACCCTGCTGTCAGTTTGCTGAGGCTTCTTAGGCCTTTAAAATGGAGAAAAACACTTTATATATAACATAAGATATAACATTATCTTTAGAAATAGGGAGTACTTATATCCTGCAAACCACTATTTTATATTCCCAACATGAAATTATACTTTATCTTTATCTCCATACTCTGTCACTGACCGTCACATGAATGATCAATAGTAAGGGAAGATTTACTTTAAATCAAGATTTAAAGTAAATCTTCAACTTAATTAATGTAGCGTGTGCGACAGCATGAGCTACCAGTCCTAAATTGGTATCTGATCTCATAGGAACCACACCTTCCACCTGGGAATGCACCGAGAAATTGACTTTTGGACTAAAACCAGTTGAGTCAGGCCCTCCTACTCACACTCTTCTGTGGGCACACCACTACTGAGTGGAAAACACCTACCATCAGTAATGTATTTAAAATAATTTCAGAAAAAAAAATAAAAAGACGCAAAGAGCTATTTGAAAGGAATCATTCAGTATGAGAGAGATACTTTCTACACATTCAAAGTTGCTCTGTTTTGTTGCTTAGGAATCTCAACATTTCTCAACAGAACATATCACATTTGGAAACAGCTGGGTTTTGGGAACCTTAAATATGTGGTAAGGATCCACTTTCTCTTGGAAATCTATATGAAATATATTCTTTTTGTTAAGCCAGTCACTTTGTCTTTTGTGGCCAATATCTACTTGGGAAAGATTCTACTGTTTTTGTCTTGGTGAACTTTGTTTTATCTTTTGTCGCTATAAAACAGGGTTTTATGTCAGCAAAGCCCTGCTTTATAGTGACAGTTATCTCCCAAATTGGTGTGATGTTCCAAATATAAACAATTAACAACCTCTTAAAAGTTTTTTTTCTTACATCAGATGTTACCAGTCATAAAAAATATCTGTATCACTAGGTCAAAGCATTACAAAACATGCAGATCGAAAATTGACAAATTCTCATTGCAGAGGATTTGAGAGGATCACTTTTTCCTTAAACCTTTCCCAAAAGCTGCTTCGATGCCAGATTTCTGCCGAACTTTAGCCAGAGTAAATCACTAACTTTAATTTAACATAACCATCCGTCTTTGGAGACGGGGTCATTTGGACCAAACAGGTTTTTTACTCTTGTGCATTATACGACTCTGCGAGGGATTGCACTTACCCTGCGTGAACTTTTCCAAGGTTTTTTTTTGTTTGGTTTCGGGAACTGATAGTCTAACGGGACAACCACCCGCATCCCTCTGCCACCATCACATTTGTCGCGCTCCTCCTGAGCAACGAGCCAAGGTCGCGGGAGGGTTAATGCAAGAGCATTAAGCTTTTTTTTGTTTCTTTTTTACCTTAATTGCAATTATATTCATTGCTGCAATGCAGAGTGGCACTAGACAAGATTTATTTTGTTTCTTTTGTTGCAAAAGGTAATAATAAAACAATTTATTGAGCAGAAGTAAATTTTGGTCCAGATTGTTTTGCAGTTTCCACTTAAAGTAACAGAAAGCGTATTTTACAAACCAGCTCCAACGATACAAAAATAAAACATAATATGGTCTGCACTCCAATAACAGAACAATTAACATTACAGGTCTGGAACATAATGTAAAGAACTGCGCACAAACTGCTAAAGTTGAGCCGTGCAGCGTTGACAGAGATGGAGACTGACTGCAGAAAGTTCCTCTTGCATGTAGTGTTTACAGTGGTCTGTACAGCCCCTGGACCTCTACCCAGCTCCGTCCTGTCAACTGTGACCTCATTCATACTTCAGGCTTTGCTCTTGACTCGTCCCGTCCCTTCCCATCAATCTCACTGCAGCCTTCAACCATGTTCCATCAGAAGACACAGTTCTGGCCACTGGCTTTGTGCTGTTTGATTGTACTTTTACTTTATTGTATTTCCATCCCCCGCTCCCTCTCCTTAATCTACTCTTTCTTACCATTTCCCCTCAGATGAATTAGATTTTTGAAGTTAAGCCCCCTGCATGGATCTACGCCTCCGCCTGCTTGTACTCCACTAGCCCTCCGTTTTTACTGTTCCCAACTCCCAGAGGGACGCTCCCACCATTGTTTCTCTTTCCCTCTGACACCTCAAAGCTCTTCTCCTCCAGTGGCTTGCCAATCCAGGCTCCGTAGCCGTGGATGCAGAGAGCTTCAAAGAACTGCTGCTTGGCAAGTTGGAAGGGTATGGCCGAGGTCTTGGCCTGAGCGTAGGAGGGCAGAGAGAGGAGGTCTGTGCGGCCGCACCTCTGGCACAGAGAGCGAAACAGGCAGAACAGGTTGGACTTGGACACGCGGGACATGGCCTGTTTGTTCCTGAAGGGACAAACATTTGAGGATTCTTTAGCTTTGTACTTATGAAGAAAAATGTAAAAACAAACCTAACCAAAAAAAAACAAAAAAAAAAAACAGACATTGTGGAACGTAAGGAAACAAAATATTGTTTGCATAAGCAACATTATGAATGAGGAATAAATCAAAATGCATGAGATTCTAATCCCAATAAAACCACACAGTGGTGGAAGTATCATGATTTGTCTAATTTTTACTGTTGCACAAATATCCATAAAAATCTTAATAATACCAGTGACTTTTACATGTAAATAAAGAGAACGTCTTTGGGACAATAGTATAAGAACAAACACATAATTATTTTTACCGTAGCAGCTATTTAAGGTACAGAGGGGATGGGCAATGATTATATTATTGTAATAAGACTTAGTCATCCTGCAGTATTAATTACAATCTTTAAATGAGGTTTGCAAAATCTTAAAATAGAATGGGAATGTAGGAACCCAACTAAACTCCTGAATGTAACTGACCCAGAGAATGATTCTGCTTTCATGATGCTCTGATTGTAAGCAGTGATAGATTTAGCTTTTAACTAAAGAAAAAACAACAAGGGAGGCTACGGGAAACACCAGGTGTGTACAGCAATCAGGAGAGGTAAGAGTGTGACACATACCCATCTAGCTTCCCTTTGGTCCCATCCAGCACCTCAACGTTGTGCTGGTCTGGAAAGCTCCAGTTCACACTGGACTCCTTGGTCTTGCCTGTGTGCCTGGTAGAGTCGTACACACTCACTCTGCCCACCTTTAATTCAACAATGAGATAAAAAAAAAAGGTCTGGATGTAAACATTTAAAGCAAGTCAGGAATTTCTAACACTAATTCTTAGCCTATTTTGTAGGGATGCACCGATCCACTTCTTTCACTCCCAATAACGATATCTGAGGTTTAGTATCCGCGCAATAAAATACAACAATAGCTTGACAATCTTGGTCAGACATGGAGAAACAACACAATTTTAATTTGTTCAGTCAGCACAATTAGGAGTAAAACAGTCAACGTAAAATAAGTAATACAAAAGATGTAAACATCCAAACAGATTGTTGCATCTACTATTTTATTGGCACTCCTGGTAAAGATGTATAAAGAGGCTTTTAGTAAATGTATCTTTTTACAGAAATATAACAGTGAAAATAAAAATTAAAAAAAACAACCTATAGTCAAGTACTTTTATTCATTGTGGGGGCTAAACATCCCATGTTAAGAATAAATTGCTAAACTCACCAGGGGAATAATTATTTGTACCTCTAACAACACTTTCAATATAAAATAAATAAAACCTTTTTGTGATGCTTTTTTTAAGCGGATTAGAGTTTCTAGGAACTTTTAGTTGCTAAGTTCATACTCCATTTTTCACTGGGAGTATAAATATGTGCATGATGTGACAAAGTTGGCCGTCTCTGTAAGGCACTGGCAGAAAAGGGAGCTAAAGATGAGTTTGAGAACAGGTGCAATGTTACTAAGTCTACGAAATAATTAAGACACAATCTAGATGCCAACTGGTTGACTGGGAGTCATAACAGAGAAAACCATTTTCCATTCTACCATCACAAACATAAACATAAAGATGCTAAGCACCGCTTTGAGCTCTCAGCTTTTCCTCTCCAGGGAAAGCTGGAGAGGAACAATGGATGAATGTGAGCAAAAGCCCCCCAGGGCGTAGTGAGCTGGAAAGGAAAATGTCAGAGATGATTTGTGGTGCTCGTTTTATGAGGAATGGTCAGAAATCCCTCAGTGTGCATCTTCCAGCCTTATGAAGTTACAGGAGAGGATGAAATATATTGGCAAAAGGCAGAATAAACTAAAATAAATTTTTTTTTTTTTAAATCCTTCAGAGTTGAACTTTAACTGACCTGAGGCGTATCCATTGTTTCCAACTCAGTCTCATATTTGACATTCTGAATACACAGCGTGTTTTTCCTGGTCTTTTTGAGAGGCAAGTTAAAATCTGTTTTCATTTCATTCCTAAATCCCATCTAGCTGCACTTTCTTTGAATTATCAAATTTGCTTAGAATATTTTTATTTTTACTTTGAGTTTATGACAGAAAAAACATGCTCATAAAGCACTTGGTTTCCTTTCTAAAAAGCGACATATAAAGAGACTTTAATTTAATTTCTAAGAATTGAATTATATTTATTTTCATCACACTGGAGAGGGCACTCTAAATATAATTCAGACTTTAAAGGACAAAACCTTCTTCCCATCTTATTCTGTGGGATGCAAACAAAAATATATTGCATAACTATTAACAGTGAACATTAATGAACAATGTTCATTCAAAAATGTAAAAAAAAAAAAACTGCTAAAAAACGTTTTAATGCATCTTTCCCTCAACTTTTGAATAAATGCAATAAAATAAATTTTCTATTTCTTTTTCTCTCAGATTATAACACAGCTATGAAATATTAATTTATTTAGCTTTTAAAAAAATTCAGGGGTGCCAATAGATGTGGGGTGATATTTAATTGTTAATAGTGGTGCCCATTAGATCTTAATTGATATGTATGACAGGCTTAGCAAACAGAAGGATACAAGCGATGGGTTTAACTGCCAGCTACTGAATTTTGGACTTTTTTTCTGGCAGCACAACAGGAACCCTTCTGCTTTTTGTTAATTGATGGATGAATCCCATTTACATACGACGAACAATGAAAAACAGCCGAGAAGGCACAAATAGGAGTGCTGGCAGCTTAATGAATTAATTTAGTGAGAATGACCTCCATGTTTCTGATTTATGTCCGTGTCCTGACTTTGAGAGCAACTTGGGATACTCACCTCAGGGTGGTTCAGGGTGAAAGGAGGAGGGAGATTCTGGGAGAAGGCTTCGCCATCCCTGGCCAGCCGGCAGCAAACCGCACGCGTCAGGTGACCATGGCTGTACAGATAGCCTGTCATGATGGAAGACATAAATCTGTCAGAGTGGGAGTAATCTGATTTACTGTTAAATCTTACGAATAGTTGTCTGAGATGGTGACAATCGCCGTCCAGTAGCATGATTTACCCAGGGTGATTGACTTTAAGTAGATAGGGTGCAAGAAATGAGAGAGTAGTGCCCCCTGCAGGCCCAGCACGTTCCAGCGCAGAATCTTATCACTGCAGCTCATGGTCCGCAGCCTTTCACCATGCTGGATGCCGTCCCAGGTGGGGACAATGGCACTCGACTCCACTGGGATGGTCCCCTCACCTGCAAACAACAAGAGAGAACCTGTATCTGTTCCAAACAAACCAGAAGCAGAACTTCGATGTGACTAAAATGTCTTAGAGTAGATATGAAAGGGCTATAGCTGCCTGTTAAAACAGCATGTTTTTGTGATGTAAAATGAGACCTGGATACATTTTTCCACCATTAGTTTGACAAATAACCTGTACAGCTGTAGTCAAACACAAACTGAAATCTTCTAGGGGTAAAACAAAAGCAAAAACTTCAGCTAATGTGACAGCATAATTTTATCCTGTGTTCAGAATAATCCAAAATAAACTTCAGCCGCTCTAGAAGGTTTTCCTGACATTTACTACGTTGCACCTCCTAGAAAATGCTGTGATCTGGAAAGAGCCTCTTAAGCATCAAAGGGATTTTAATGTCAAAAAGCGTCAGTCAGGAGAAAGGAATAAGAGAATTTCCAAAGCATAATATATAATACTGAACAAATGTTAAATACAGACTGTATTTATTAGAAACAAATACAGTCATGAAAAGGACAAAATATGGGTAACAAATTGCCAGGAGCTGGACATCCAACTAAAACTGATGAAAAACTGCATTTCTGTGAAAAACATGTAACTGTATCCTACAACAAGACTTCTTTGAAACAAAAACAGCCAAGCAAGGCTAAATTCTGCAAAGAGAAATGGGAAATGTACTGTGACCTGATGAAACAATGATAAAACAATTTGGCCATGATTCCAAAAAAAGCATGTTTGGCACAAAAACAACACTGTTCATCTGCAAAACAGCACACAACTACAAGTGAATTATAGTAGTGAAAGAATCGTGCTTCATGGCCGATTTTCTGCAGCTAGAGCTGGAGCCTGTAATAAAGGTGAAACAAATCATGACAAGTTTTAAAAACCAACTGAAGGTGCAAACCTTCAGTATTGTGCTTGGAAGCTTAAAACTGACTTCATCCTTCAGCAGAAAATCAAATCTAATTTTAAAAATGGCTACATTAGAATAACATTGAATATTTGGAATGGACCAATCCAAGGTGTGGTCTTATTGTGAGTGGAACCTGTGGAGTGATGAATATTGCAAAGCCGTGACATACCATAACAATAGAGGTCTACATAAAACAGGGAGTATTCAGGAATTATTTCTATTGGACTCATTTTTAACACCACAAAAACCTGGTAAGTTAACTAGAGCAGACTTTTTCTGTCCACAGTAGCTTTCCACGTAGGCTGTTTCATTTTACATTTTCGTCTCACCATTCTCCACTTTAGTACGAAGCTTGCCCTGCTTTGCATTCTCAAAAAGCGGCTTGTGGCCCTCGATTTCATCTCCTGCCTCACTGCATGACTTATCGAACAGAGCTCCGTCCCCACAAGGTGCCGTGCTGTGGAAGAAAGGACAGAAAAAACATAAACCAAAGTAAGAAGCATTCAGAATGAAACACAAATGTGCCAGACTAAAAGGCTTTGGAAGATTTCCCAACCTGATGTAGAGGTGAAAGGTAATGTCAGGTTTGATCTTGAGTTTGTTCTCCTCTGCAGGCTCAAAAATGCTGTCGTCTGCTCCATCATAGTGCTTGAGCAGCTCGCTGTACAGAAACCTGAGAAGAAAGGAGATGGCGGGTTACATCTCAAAACAAAGTCACTCAGGCTGGTTCTGGGAGAGGAGAGCGTATTTTTAGAAATGAGGGAGAAACATCAATGAAGAAGCGTGGTATCAATTTCTACCGAATAAATCCTCTCCTGGAGATGATTTCAGCATGGCAGTCATTTACTGTCTCCCCTTTGAGGCTCAGCTCCTCCCCTTTGACGCAACGATTTCCTGATAGAAAAAAAAAACAAAACAAAACAAAAAAAAACATTCAGTGTCAACCAACACGACAACCAAACGCCTCGCAGTTCTTCTGTGACCCAGTTCTCTTTTATTTGTTACACTACAATCCTCTAAGCAGAGAATAAACAGAAAAAACAGGCAAACATGCAGGGATAATATTTTGTTTACATCCAACCCGAAGATTGTTATGGGTCAGGGATTTACCAGTTCCAAGGCTGACAACAGTTCCCAGTCCCTCCCCTCTTCTCATGACAATGGTGGCCAGAATCTTGCGTCCCAGAAGGCTGTGCTGGATGCGAGTGGTCAGGGCGTTGAAACGCTGGTGGCTCAACATGGCTATCTGGTCGTGCAAAGTGCTGCCACTTACTGGTAGCTGGAAAGAAAGAAAGAAACTCAACTATTTAAATTATAGGTTTTTCTACATGCAATGAATTTCTTGTATATTGAAGACACATGCACACACAACCCATTAACCTACTTCAGACAAATTATTTTCAGGTTATTTACACATCTTTGCTTCTCCTGTGCAGAAATCTGTGAATATGATTCATTCACTTACAGTGCAGACAAATGCGAATCAGGTAGTCTTAAATAAAACAGATGCAGCTTTTACTTGAATGGGCCACATTAGAAAATCTATTTACAGTATGTCAACAGGCATTACATCACTTTTGGTAACCTGTTGGAGGTAAAGGTCTGCTGTTTGGTCATTTGGTCAAGATGTAACCGCATTCATATGGCAAGATTGTGCAATTAAGAGTAGATGATTTATTTTGCAGATTATGTGATTTCTGAATGTAACTAAGCAGCACACTGTTCACCATTAGTGAAGGAAAACAAGATTGGTCCTAGCCAGACTTAAAGAGTCACAGCTGTATTGAGATACCCATTCTCCAGTGATGACCAGTCCTTGGCATCCTTCTGATGTTAAACTGGGTTATCAGTATGTGCAGTAGCCAAAGAAACAACTGCAGAATCAGATTTGCAATAAGCAATCTGAGTCATCAAAACTATTAGCCTCAACTTATATGTTCAACCCTAATTATACTATAATATGTTTGTTTCTGAAACAACACTGGTGAAAGTCACTGATATTCTCAGGGCCTCAGATAATGGACAGCACCACTTTTTATAAAAATCAGTCAAAGCATTCAGCTGCAAATGCTCAAACATGAAGCTGGGATCACGGGTGGGAATGTATTGCCTGGGATATTCCAGTGTGTTTATAATAACAAGCTTGAGTGTAAACCTGTGGAGTAGCACAGGGTCCAGTGTTTGGGTCAGTTCTCTTTAAATATGTAAAATTATTAAGTTTGTATAAAGTTTAATTACTACAGTGATTAAACTCATCCACATTTATCCATTAAGTGTACTTTTATATCAGATGATAACACTGCACATTTTCATTCTTATAACAGTTTCCAAGTTGAACAATTATAAACTATCCATTAAAGAACAAATGAAAAGTTTAGCAAGTTATTCCCCACCCAGGTATTGTGGGTTAATATGTTTAATTTTGAAGAAAGAAGTCAAGTTCTGCATAACCTGCTTTTGTTTCTATAATCCAATACATGATGCTTTAGTCCCATGTTGACTCAATATCAATTGAGCTGGAGATCAGTTTTTACTTTTGGGCTGAATAACTCATGTGTCTTAATTGTAGATACCTCAGTTGGGATAAGCTCTCCAGTGCGTGCTGCCCTCTCAGCTTCTCCAATCAAAACCCGCAGCGCTGCATCTGCTGCTTCCTGCTTTCCCTGTTTCTTGTTGGAGGCACAAACTGGAGGAAACCACCGGCCGCCCAGCTTCGCCTGGTAGGTAAACCTGAGCAGGGAGTAGAGGCAATAAGGAGAACCTTTCAAAGTCCTATAAAGAAATACGTATAGCTAAACCTAGATCTAAGAAACAAAAAACCTACATTCTCTGATTGAGTTTTTTGAAGCTTTTAAAAATTGAAAACAAAAAAGTTTGCTCTTACTTAGGATCATGTGGGGGTCCAGACTGGCTCACCAGGCGGATCTCAGCAGCAAAGCCCCGAGCTCTGGCATATTCCAACAGACCTGACACGGCGTTGTTGTTCAGGTGATTGATGAGGTCTCCGACCCCTGCCTCATGGGCAGCTTGCAACTCACTCGCAGTTAGAGGAGGCAAAGAAGGACAGGTTGCTCTGAAAGCACCTCCGTCTCCTTCAAAGGACGGGCCAAGGGGCAACTGAGGCTGGAAGAAACCAGAGATAAATGAGGGGCAAGGCAGAGGAGATGTGAAAGAGTCAGCAAGGGGAACAGATTTCACCATATCCTTAATAAATATAGTTTATTACAGTGTTTGGTGCCTTATAGAGCAACTATACCCCTCAGTTTTTCATTGCACAATCTAGAAATTTCAGTGCATTTGACTGTGATTTTATGCAACAGACTCAGAAGAAGTAGTGCATAATTGCGAAGTGGAAGAAAATGACGCATGATTTTAAAGATCTGAGAAGTGTGGTGTGAATTTACATTAAGTATATATGGTGCAGCAACAGCCTCAAGGCATTTTTTAGTATGTCTCTATAAGGTATGCACATCTAGAGAATTAAGTTTTGTATCATTATTCCTTTAAAATACTGTATGGAAAGTGTCCTAAGAAAGATTCTCAGCTCTGGTTAAATGTTTAGGGATGTTGTCCTGCACAAAGGTGAACCTCAAAACCAGCTTATGGCAACATCTAACTGGTTTTCTCCCAGTATTTTTATGGATTCAGCTCTATCTGACCTTCCATCTGCTGTGACTACCTCCCACCATCACGTTTCACCTCGTGGATGGTGTGTTCAAAGGGGATGACAAGATTTACTTTTCCACCACACCATTTTCTTTTTTTACATTTGGCCTGAGGTGAAATGTAAAAAAAATTGATTTCCTCTTACTACTCTAGATTTGAATGAAGCACAACCAATAAATTGTCACATTGATACATTTTTCCACCAGAGTGGATGCTCTCTATAACTCTTCTTGGGTGCTTCTACAAAAATGCCCATGTAGGTTTGCAGTTGTTCAATTCCCTTTTTTATTTTCAGATGGCAGATTGAACAGTGGTGTATGGGATATTCAAAACTTGGAAACAGTTTTATAAGCCCACCCTAATTTTAACTTTTCAACAACTTTATGAGAATAATAATTTGAGCTCTGATTTTGTTACCTTGCTGACTTGCAGTTTTCCATCAGCCATTAACTCTTTAACCGCCTCCTCTGCTGCCAGCTGACGTGCTGCCTTCTTGCTTGGAGCTGAGGCCTCGGCAAACGTCGTGTCTCCAACTTTTACTCTGAACATGAACCTGAAAATTGGACAGAAAGGGTTAAAATGGGGTAATGAAGAACATACAAAACTCCTGTTTGCATCAAAGACTTGAACAAATGAGTTAGAGTCATGATACCTCTACAACTTACGATACCTTAATTTTTATTTTTTAGAAAGAAAAGGCGGCAAGCAAAGAGAGGATAAAATGTGGTATTGCATCTCAGCTTAAAGGGATGGATTAAACAGAAAAGACAAGATAGAGATGGTATTGTCTTTATCCGATGACTAACAGATTTAACAGATAGCTGCTTTTATGAGGCTGAAATGTGTGACTGCAAAGGAAGTTAACCTCCGGACTCGGCAGGAAGATCTGCTTCAAATAGAAATGTAGGAGCCAGAACCTTGGGTCATGTGGTGGGCCTGCCTGCCCAGTGTTGATGAATTCGATGGAGTTTCCACTGCGCTGGCTGTACTCCATCAGGACAGACACTGGATTCTTCCCACCAGGCAGAGACCGGGACAGCGGCTGTCGAGGTCCTTCCCCTGGTACTTCGACACTGTTCGACCCGAAGGTTCCCGACATATTTTCAACTGAACCCTGGTGAAGAGACAGGGAAAAAGAAATTCAGACACAACATTTTAAGGACAGTTTGGAAACTATTTAGTATCCAGAACCCATAATAGATTTATATAGAAGAAATTATTTTAACAAAGTAAAGAAATCTCACGCTTGTGTCTGGAAGTATATCCGACATTTGGTCAACACCAGCAGCATTTGCCTCCTCCAGCGGACCTGGTCCTCCCTGAATCTCTCCGATAAGTATGCGTAGCGCGGCGGCTGCAGCATCCTTCTTAGCAACCTTCTTACTGGAAGCTTCTGCAATGGGAAACAGCTTCCCATTCAACATCACCTGCATGCGAAATCTAACCAGAGCAGAAAAAAGAAAATCACAAACATGTTAGACACCCAAGATATCGACATGCAGAGTTACAACACATACAGCATTTAAATGCTTTTCCAGAATGAAATGTTTACATTTTTTCAAGATGTTTTCTCAAAATTATGAGATCAAAATGATCACCTTAATCTGCTTAGGTAGTAGTCTTATCTATAGCTTCCATAGATCCAAAAACAACAAGTTGCTGATGTTGGCTTCTGGCTTTTTAAACATGGTATTGCATTATTTCAAAGTTCTGTTTGTTTGTGGAGTAACTTAGACTAGCTTTGTTTCAAAATCACAACTCTTTTATCTACCAAAATGGACTGGGATATCATGATAGAGTGCACAATTTTTCTGACTGACTTTTTTTTATTTTGTTAGTGAAATACTAAAATATAGCAGGGTGAGTGTATTGTTTGGTATTTTAAAAACAACCAGTTTCATAAACATATGAATTTAATGTTCAAAAAGTAGTGAAATAGCCCTTTTTGAGTGTGCACTTAGTGAGCAAGTCAAGAACAAAAATACTGGTGGGTAAAATGTAAAAAAAAAAAAAAAAAAATTTAAATCAAGGAATGGTTTCCATAAGGAAACTTAAAAAAGAGGGGAAAATATAAAACAGGCCTGAATAGTATAAACATTTTCACAAACATTTTTCATTCCAGACTATGTAAAAACCCTGAATTTTTGGTGACTGATTTTATGAATTTTTTTGTGTTTTGCGATGTAAAGCCCTTGTTGCAGAAATGTGCTGTACGAATAACTTGGTTACATTTTTTTTGTTGTTGAACAGGTAAAATTAAAATAAATCAAATTCATTTTTTAATTTTCACTGGTTTAGATGTTTTCTTGCATGAAGACACGGGCTCCTATGATTAGTAACTATTAAGTTATTCTCATTCTTGGCTGCACTTCTTGGAGGCAGGCTTTCCCTCCAAAGATTTTAAGAGGTACTTCAAAGAGATAAACAAACGTAGATGCAAACACAAAACTAAAATGATGGATCTCACATTGCTCCTGGCGATAACGAGCATCAATTCAGACTTTATTTTTCCAATTCTAACTCAGGCATGTGCAAGTGATTAACAGATTATTCTTGCAGAAGGCAACATGCTCACTTAAAAGGTCGACTGACTAACCTTGGGTCATGAGAGGGTCCTGACTGGTCGAGGAGCTGGAACTCGCAGTTTTGGCCCAGATACTGGGCATACTCCATTAGGCCACTGACAGGGTTCTTCAGCCTCACTTCCTGTAATTTGGCCCACAGATTTTGAGGAGGTGGTGCAGCCAAAGACACAGCGACGGTTCCCACAGCACCCCCCTGCTGTTCTGCCATTTTCTTTGCATCGGTTTCTCGCCGGATTGCATTGAGGTACTCTGGGATTTCATCAGAGGCCCACAGTTGCTCACCAGGAGCTTTGTCCTCACTCAACAATACAGGTAGCTATTGAAATGAGGAACAGAGGGTTAGGTTAGTTCATAAATTTAGTAAAAATGTACTAAAATCTACTACTAGGCAAAATTAAACAGCTATGACATAACTTGAAACTTGTTTTAAGAGGGAGAGGCAATGGTTTGCTTTGGTCTCTCTGACTAATTTTCCTCAGGATCAACTTATCAACATTTGTTCAAAATGAAAACTCCAAACGAGATCTTAACTTTTCAACAGAACCTCATTATAGAAACTCTGGAATATTCCTTGAAAGTAAAAATATAACAATATTAAAAAGGATGAATCTTGTCATACCTCAGCACTTTGACTTTGCTCTGGTAGTAAATCCTCCAACAGTGGCAAAGGCTCAAGTCCTGGTATAGGAGGTAAGGTCGATAGGAAATCGGCGCTTGCAGTATCCTCCTCTTTACAGATTTCCATTCCCATATGACTCCCAAAAACGGAGGCACTCTTTGCAATTTTTAAGCTCCTTTCCATCCTCTCTTTGCGGTGTGCAGAAAGCATCCATTTTGGAGGAGTAACGTCACTATCCCTATTGACTTCACCTTGCTTCTCCAAAGCGTAAAGGGTGGGGTTGATCTGCTTGGCATTTTTAAGACCCAGATTTTTGGCTATGACAAGAGCAGTTGCCTCTCCTACATCTAGAAGAAATTGTAAAACCCGTTCTTTGCAGTTTGCCATGATGGGACAATTAGCCTCCTGGTTGATGGAGCTGGTTGTACTTTGACGATCTTTTTCCTTCTGACTTTCTGCCGCTAACTGGGCTTTTTCAGAGTCAGAAGACTCTGAAGACGAGCTGTAAGAAGAATTTGATTCTGTATCAGAGTCCTCTTCTTTGATCTGCCCCTTGCTTTCCTTTTCTGGGTCAGCCTCTGTTTCAGATGTTTGTGGATGTTCTGGACCAAAACACTGATAAGAAGCTGGACTTTTTCTGTCAGAGATGTAATCTCCTTCCGCCTTGTACAAACTCCACAGAGGAGGTAGGACTTCTAGCTTATAAGCGCTTTGTGATCGCTCCAAAGAGTAGAGAGCCTTGTTTACTGTCTTTTTGGGTAAATGAATTCTTTTAGCTAATACTTTAGCAGAAATCCTCTCACCTGATTTCAAAGCAGCCAAAGCTCTGTGCACCTGCTCCTGTATGTCTGGGGTAAAGGTGATGTTCAGTCTTTCGAACCTCGACTCTGTTGAACTGCTGGAAAAAGGGTATCTGTCAAACCTCTCTCTACCTCTGCTAGACTGATCTTGTTGAAGAGACAGATTCTGAAAACTGTCACACACAGACTCTGTCTGGGGCCAACATTGTCTGTTGTATGGCTGATTATAGAAGGTTTTGCCTTGAAACTGGTTTTGATTTTGTAATCGAGGGCCCAGGGCCCCTCCAGTTGCTCTTGGACCTGAAGAGTATCGAAAAATCTGGTTAGGGCTGTAGCCCCCTCGACCTCTAGGACTGCTGCCTGGGTTTGAATATCTAATATAGCCTGATGGTGACTGGTATGGAGAACTAGGTGGCCTGCTGAATGGTGCGCCCCCACCTCGTTGGCTGGATCTAAACTGTGGCGCCTCGGTGCTCTGTCCTCTTAGAAATTCTGCTTGTTTACAAAGGAAGGAATTTGGAGCTGGGCTGCCGCCCTTACCTTGGTTGTGTATGCAGTCAGAAGCAGCAGCTAATCTAATGTGGCTTGGTACAGGGGGAGCCGATGGGAGCAGAGGAGGTGGCGGCTGAAGGGCCCCTCCAGGATGGTTGTAGTAATTTAGGTTTTGGATCAGATCTGGGTTGTCTCCAGGAAAAAATTGGGCCTGAACTGGTCTGTAGTAGTTCTCCTGGGCCTGTGGGTGAAGAGGTGGGCGTCTGTTGAAATGTTCTTTGTAAGGCCCTCCTCTACCTCTGCTCATAGCGCAGGGGTTGAGCTAAAAAGGGGGCTGGAGCAGCTCTCTGTTCAGCTTAAGGATAACGCCAAGCACTTAGATTCCAACAGAAATCACAGAAGATGGAGCTTTGGCTCAGGATGGAAACACACTGGAAGTGAAAAACAAAGTCAGAACAGATATAATAAGTAGAAAGGTTATAAGAAACCATCACATCAGTGAGCAACCCGTCAGCCTGCTTAAGCGTCCTTGGACAAGTCGGACAACCTATACTCTAAGGACGCCACTGCTGTCCTGAAATGCAGCACACAACAGAGTGGATCATTTGAGAAGGTTTAAACATAGACAGTCGAAAAGTATATGCAGAGATTAATCTGTGCTGCATTTATGTTCATATTATAACACAGTAAGTCAGCAAAGAGACTGCAGAGGGACATGTCATCATTCTGTGTCACGCTGAAAGGTAATCCCGAGGTAAAGGCGAATGGTTTAATAATTCAAAACTGCTTGTAACAGCTCTTTATCATTTCTAGCTTTATAAACCAATGCTGTGGCTTGGAATCTGTAATGGAGAGTCAGGGAAACATAACAGATAATCCAGCAACTTTTCATTTTCTGTACAGACATTTTATTTCTCTGCCTCGAAACAAACACCGGGGACTATGATCTGAATTTCAAACTACACGGTTCGGATTTTTATAAATATCGATTCTGCATCCAGCTTCATACCCGACAACACTCAATGATGTCTGCATCAGCCAGTGACAACAAGAGGACACCCGATACTGAGTCAGGTTTCATCGCCTGTGGTGTGGTCAGCACCGAGCCGAGCAGGCCCACAATAATGGAGCACATTGCAGTGTTGGTTCATCAGAGTAACAGGCAGCGACAGGGGGGGGCAGCAGCCTGGGAGCCAAACACGGGCTGGAGCTGACTCACTTTGATCCTGATGCAAGGCAACATGTGACAGCCAAAAATACAACTATGTGTTTTTCAGACAGAACATGTCTCTATGCTTACAGCCAGGCCAAATTTGTGAACAAAGAGTGATGAATCAACATCTGCATACTCTGTGCAGTATGGCTGTAGAAGCACAGCAGTCTATGATCAAGGCCTTCCACTACTAGTACATGTGATTATGAATCTCACCTTCAGACGATCAGAGGAAGAAGGTTAAAAAGACAGTTTGGTCACTTTTAGGCTTGCTGGTTCTTCCAATGCTCAAGTTATTAAAACTTTTTGACAACAAAAAAAAAAAAGATTATTACAATACTAAGGTTACACATAAGAAAAATAAGCGCAGAACAGATAGAAGAATAAAATCTCGGCGCTGGGTAGCTTAAATGAAGAGTGAAACACGCTGGATCGTCTCAGAGTTAGATCGGTAAAGCTCGCAGCCTTCCAAAGCCCGCTTATAAAATACTGCATGGATGACGGTAATGTTGCGCCATGCGCTCCTGAGCTGCTACACACAGAACATGAGAAGAAATAGGAAACAGAAAGGACCGGGGGGCCAACGTGGGAGAAAGCTAAGTTTCGTTTTCTCTTCTTGGTAAAAGTTAGGTTTCTGTTGCGGGTCACGTGACCACGCCAGTTTTTTTTTTCCCCTGCGGATATGAACACTGCTCACTCAGAGCGAGGCAGAGGACTGAGGCTGAGCTCAGGGTCTCACAATAAAATTAAACATTAAGGGAAAATGACCGACTCTGATAATCAGGAAGCGTATTCTGAATGCCATATTTCACATTCCGACTGGCTCGCCTAGGCGTTTAGCCCCACTCCGCTCTTTTGGTCTCCCGAAAGGCCTTGCGCTAAACAACAGAATTTACGAACTTAAATTCCAAACGGACGTCGGAACACGCTCCTTTTATTTTGAAAATCCCGGTTTCGGTTCGGTCTGGCGAGGTCAGTAACACAGAAAGCTCCGGGTCCGTTTCTAACTGCACATCTAATTTTATTACACGTTTTGTGTAATTACAATAAAAATGTGTATTATCTGCTTATTTATCCTTGTAGATGGATTTTGTCATGAGTGGTAGAAACAGCGAGCCATAATAAACCCTTACGTATAAATAGATTTTACACTTTAAAAAAAAAATGAATACCTCACATTTCAGTTTATTTCGGTTCTGATTCATGTTTGGATCAATCTATCGGCCCTGATCGATCAAACTTGTCGTTTCCATTTGTGAACGAATCATTTCTTGTCCATGTATCTAAACCATTGCATGTCAGGTTAGCTTTTGTTGTACATAAGTACTTATTTGTGTACGTTAGTAGTCAAATACCTGCATGTAACATTTAATTCGTGTTAAATTCAAAAACTCTCCCTCTCTTTCCTGGTTCAATGACATGAACCATGACTGACTGTAACTCCTAAAAACGCTGAGAAACAAATAGATTATTAACTGAAGGTAGTTAACAGATTTATTTGCAGTAGATCATGAGTAACAAAAAAAAAAAAAAATCAATTTAAATCCTCGGCTGTCAAAAACCCCTATATGAATAGACACTTGGTCTGCAGATATTGTAGCACCAAACTATGAAATGATCGAAATAGCAAAGAGGTTAAATGACTTGCACATGTCATGAAAACACTCTGAAAGCGAGACACCCAGGCAGCAGGACAGGTTGCCACGTAAGCATTTGTCCAAAGCTGAGACAGATGAGGTTGTCTAAGATATTAGAGGGAGCAAAAATGCAATCCAGATTGCTTTATTTATAATAAAAAAAATCTGGTGATATAGTCAAAGAGGTTTCAGCTCGTAGCCTACTAAAGCTCACAAGCCAAAGTGAGTTTTGACTGCAAATAAACCTAAAAAGAGGGCTTGTTGACTTGCCACATCCTCAACAAAGCTCTGAGGTCAACCTTTTGTGGTTTCTAATCAATTAAACTAAAGGTTTACCGTATCATATCACAAACAGTATTTTAAAAAAATGTAACATAAGTGTAAAATAATTTTGTCCAAGTTTGTAATACAAGTTTCAAACTGGATCCCATAAAGTTTTCTCATGCCCAATAACAAATGCAACGAATTTTATTAGAGTAGGACAAAGCTTACACACTCTATGACGTCACAGATTAGCAACGTGGATGCGTCAAAGACAGTCATTACACTTAAAAATGCTTTTAAAGCAGGCGCTGGCTGTTTCAGTTTTGAGAATTTATGATTGTAATTATCAAGAAATATAATTCATCGGGATATTTCTCAGCAACGTAACTACAGTGAATTGAAATGCAATGGTTTTGAACGAAATTGTTAGTTTTAGAATAAGTACACAAAAGAAGAGACGAAATGTGGGGTAATTGACCTGGGACCGGTGTAACTTGGTGTAAATAAACACAAATAACTTTTTACACGTGGAACCTGTAAAATATCTGAATGAACTAACTTACAATCAACATATGCCGATTTATTAGTTGCTGACAATTTTATTAAAATACACTGAGGGAATATTCTCATTGGGCAGGGGCAATTAAAATATAACTTTATTTGTAGTTTGCATGGCTTTAAAACTGAATCAAGTTTAAATCTGAAATTCAAACGACATTTCTAAAAAAAAAAAAAAAAACTAACAAATATACACATTATATAACACTAATATTCCCTTTGATGTTTTCGTGTTTACGCTTTTAAGCACTAAGTGTGCATAAAGTTTTCAGTTTAATACTTGAAGGTCACAAGCACCTACGTTTAAAACTACGAAGACACAATAACCTGTCTGAATAAGAAAGATTAATAGGTTTCAAATTATGGCAAAAGCTCGCAGCTGCTAAATGAACATCGGTCCTTCTCCAAGCTAACGTTAGCCATCCTGCTAGCTCCGAATTGGAGCTAGCAGGATGCACCATTTCCGTCCCCCGCCTGCTGCCTGTTCTCTCTTAAATGTTTGGAAACCCCCAAAGAGCGAACTACTTCTCAACAAGTCATTTGCAAACATAAGCCATCTTTAAACAATTACCTGAGCTCGCCTCACTCCTCCCACTGCGGCTTGTTGTTTCAGTGAACTCCGTGACAAAAACAATCAAACAAGCGATACGCTGAGATGCGATGCTCTGCTTTGCAACTGGAGCGAACGGTAACACCGTCGCATGTGAGTGACGTAACTGTACGGAGCAAGGTTCCAATAATTTTCTACTGCGTCCTCAGCAGGCATCTCAGCCACTCGAGATGCTCCGAGTAATATCAGGAGAATGTGTAGAAGAAATAATAATAATAATAATAATAATAAAAATAAATGGGCCTTAAGTTTGATTATTTGAGATGTCTTAGATTTTAATTGAAACGTGCAGGAAGCACACACTCTGTAAAAAAAAAAAAAAAAAAAGAATCTATGTATAAAATTTGAGTCACTAAAACGCTTTGAGCGTTTTAGTGGCTTTAGTAGTTTTTGAAAAGACTAAAAGTTAGACTACCATAAATAAAATTCTTGGGAATTACATATTAATTGATGACATCGACCACATTGCTTAATATTTACACACACACACACATAAAACATGTAATGAATCCTTTTGTTTGTTATAATCCAACATCCAAAGTGTAAAGCCACAGACACAACAGGGGCATATTTTGTATGCAGCAAAAGAAGTCAGTTGTCCAAGTAAGAAGACTCCCTTTGATGGTTTATTAATCCACTAAGGCAACCCAGAATAACAATACGTTCTCACTGTTTTCCGGTACTGTTACTGCTCTAGGTCGAATTTAAGCCCAGCCTGGAGTATGCCAGTCCTTCACTTGCTTACGTACTTTTTAAATATTGAATTATATATTTTTATGATAGATACATATAAAATCAGTATAGAAAGTGTATTCATACTTTTGAAAACCATCTTTTTCACATATTAAAATCAATGTGAAATTTATACTGAATTCTGCATTCCAATAAAATAATTGACCAGTTCAAGAGACATGCACTAACCTGCATGTATGGCAATATATAAGAAGTGAAAAAAATGAGAGAAAATTATATGTTTATCAAACTGATATAATTACATCCATCCATTTTCTGTACACCCTTGTCCCTGGTGGGGTCAGGAGGGCTGCTGGTGCCTATCTCCCCGCCTCTTGCGGGGTTCACCCTGCGAGAGGCGGGGAGAGACCAATTAACTTAACAGTCATGTCTTTGGACTGTGGGAGGAAGCCGGAGTACCTGGAGAGAACCCACGCATGCACAGGGAGAACATGCAAACTCAATGTTTGCATGAATAAACTCAGGACCTTCTTCCTGCAAGGCAACAGTGCTACCAACTGCGCCACTGTGCAGCCCCAAATACAACATGAATATTACAATTATATATAGTACTATCAGTTACTTATTAATCCTTACATCAACAAACATCTGCCTCATTTCCTGATGAACCCCAACCTTCTCCAAAATCTTGGGAAATGAAGGTAAAGTACCAAATCATTTAGAATTTCCTACATCACAAGTACCACCATTATGAAGATGGTAAATATTTTTTTTATATTGAATTGATTTGCTGAATTCTCCCTTTTATATTCATGCACAACTTTCTTCAACACAGAGAGATTTTTTTGGAGGCACATTTGGGGAAATGTTGTGAGGACTTTGTGATTTAGGTGGACAGCAATCTTAACTTTTGCTTAAAAGCTCATTTGCAATTAAAAATTGTAGGTGCGTCATGAAATTTAAAGTGCTATTCTAGATCTGTCATAGAATTTAAAAAGAAGGTCAAAGATTCAGTGGAAAAGATGAACTTCATATATGTTATAGACTGTACTTACTGCATTATCCAGTTGGGGTCAGTGTTGTGTTCTGAATGTAGTGATGTCAGCTTACTCTTTTTCAAAATGATTTTAATTTCCACTCACTACTTGCAATTATTGATTCCTGCAGTAAATTTAAAGCATTGGAACAAACTCAAAATACCATATGTCAAATTTATTTAAGAAGCTGTTAAGTGAAAACAGAAATTCATTGTCTGATGACAAATAAACTGATCTGGATGGTTACTTAAAAAAGTTAAGCAGTATAGAAGATAGTCAACAAAGGGCTTCGCGATGAGGATCACTGGCATTCAGTTGCAGATACAATAACTGCCATGAAGTCTGCAAAAATTAAAGCTCACAGAAGCACAAAGGACGAGTTTGACCACAGGCTAAGGCTTGCCCATCTTTGAATCTGATCGACTCCCACACAGCATCTCTCTCTTTACTGGAGTGTTCATTTCACTGCATGTCTCACCCACTCTGTGTCTGCTGCTCCCTCTTTCTTTTCTCCTCATTTTTTCTTCCTCCGCCACTGCTGACAGTACTACTAATCTCTGCCTATTTTCAGCAGGCTTTCTTTTCCCCACAGATGCCCATTTTTACACTAGTTTACCATTTATTTCCCTCCATCTCTATTTCTCCCTCTGCGAGTCTTTCTGTGCTCATATTGAGGAATGCAGCATGAGGCAAGCGGTGGCTTTTTGGCTGTTGATACTTGCGACTCTGCTCCGAGGTGAGTGACTTTGACCGGTGCTTTCGAGTGGGACTGTGCTTGAACAAGAGTAAGTGGGTCTTTTGAATGTAAATTGTGTATGTTTCTGTATTTGCATGTGAAAAAATGTATTCTCTCTAAGTTAGAAACAAAGTGGGTCTTTATGTGCAGAAAAGAAAATTGATTTCCTTTCATGATGAACCAGCTACACTATCATATGTTATCATCTCCACTGCAGTTTATAAGATAACACCCTGGGTTATATATAGATGATATCTCTTTATAATCGGTGGATATACATGCTGTTAACAATTTATATGCTGTATAAATAGATTTCGTATTGATTTACCA
>CAEGAE010078989.1:0-24359 GCA_903067095.1 Girardinus metallicus | reverse complement strand
ATGTATATATATTTCAGAAAATCTGAAAAAAGAGGAAAAATGGTGATGCTTGTCAGATAACTCAACATTTTTGGAGATCATTATACAACAAGAAAAATAATATTAATGACTTTCTATAACATTAATAACTTAATAACTACAATAAAAAAATTCCTTATGAGCAAAACACATACCAGGAAGTCCCAATAATAATCAACAATGAATAATTGATCTCCTAATCTTCTTAAATAGCACTGTTTTATGTTTATAGCAGTAAGATAAGCTGCTTATTCATGCATACGTTTTTTTTTTTTTTTTTATATGGTGGTAATTACAAGTACAACTTCTCAAGCTTCTCTTACTGCAGAGACCATCAGGAGCATCTCCACACATATTATTTCTAGCTCTACTGATAGAAATAAATAATCTCCACCAGATAAAAGTTAAATAAAAACAGAAAATCACATGTAGTGTAAAATATGCCCACATCTGAAAAGTATTTTACAACTCACAATAAAAGAAATAACACAATCTGTGTACGTTTTACACAACTGCTGTACAATTTACACTCATCTATCAGTGTAATTCTCATACATTTTGTTTTCTAGCGTTTGCATCTTTCATGATTTTTACTCTGACATAGATTTTATCTGGTTCCCATTCACTTCAGATTCTGCTGTGTTGTCCCTTCATCCATAAAAGGACTAAAGCTACAGGAGGCTGGTATAACTTCTTGATGAAACAAAGCACTGACTTAACCCTCTGTGCTTCCAGCGGCAGGAAGAGGAGTTGTTTCAGGAAGGAAATTCTGTTTTGTCATGGGGACCTTAAGACAAAGGACTGTGACAAACAGTTTTTCTTTTCACCAGTTGCTCGGGAGGGCGGCATTGGGAAGTCTTGTCCACTGCCTCACTGTATTTTGCTCAGAATCGATAATACAAGTGACTGCATTATATTACTGGAGGAATAAACCTTGATCATGGTTTTATTCTGAATTCTGCAGAATGAACCTTGTAATAACAGAAACCCCAAGAGATCCGTTGACAGCCAACTCAAACAGTTTGAGAGCTGAGAAACACAGCCTAATGTGAGTCTTCTTTTCATACAACACACTGAAAGCTGTAAGCTGAAACGTCTCACTGTTTAAGTGTTTTCGTTGTGTATTTTCACATTAAAAACTTAGAGCTGTTCCAAGAGGAGCAGGTGCAGCTAAAGCTAATAAAAGTTCAGACTGTTCAAACTTAATTTCAATGATTATCTGGACAACAGCTAAGCTGCAGCTCTCAACTAATTAGACAAGTGCTTCTTAATAAATTAGAATGCAATTAAAGTGTAAAAAGATTTAGTTAATTCAAAAAGTGAAACTCAACCTATGTTGATAAATTATTTACAGACACCTTTCAAGCATTTATTTTTTTATAGTTAATGCAAACCCAAAATTCAAATTCAAAACACATTATGTAAGACCAAAATAAAAAGATAAGTAACACAGAAATCTGACCCTCTGAAATATATGTCCATACATTATACAGTAAATAACCTCAACAGTTGGTCAGGGCTCATTTTGCATGAATGACTATGCGGCATTGGGACGATGAGACAGTGACTCTGGTGAGGTGTTTAGGAAGCTAATGATTAGCTCATTTACATTCTTGAATTTGGTGTCTCTCATCTACCTCTTGACAATATTGTATCAATTGTTCAAGAGAGTTTGCAGGTCATGTTCATTAAACCAGTTCTTGTATATCTGGCAGATAGAACAGGTGCCCAGTTCTACTGAAAAATGGAAAAAAAAAAAGTTTCTCTTAAATTTTTCAACAAAGGGAAGCAAGAAGTGTTGGACAATTTTCTGGCACAGAGCTGCTATGACTTTGGACTTGATAAATCACTGTAGGCCAGTGGTGCTCAAGTCCAGTCCTCGAGTGCTACCATCCTGCAACTTTGAGACGCATCCCTGCTCCAACACACCTGAATCAAATGAATAGCTCATTAGCAGGCCTGTTTAGAGCTGTTCCCAGTCTGTTGGAGTAAGGGTGCTTCTAAAAGTTGCAGGATGGTAGCTCTCGAGGACTGGACTTGAGCACCCCTGCTGTAGGCCAACTCCAGCAGCTCTCCAAATTATCACTGATTGAGGAAAATTCAGATTGGTCTTCAGACATGTTGGAATATCTGCCTCTCCACACTTCCTTCTGACTCTGGGACCTCCATTTCCAAATTAAATGGTAAATTTACTTTAATCTGATTTGCAATTAAAAAATGCAGCACTTGTACTCCATCTCTCATACACAGTACGCCAGTGGACCTTGAGAAACCTACCCCAGCAACAATCCATTCTCAAACTCTTAAATGGGCTTTGCTTCACAATGATCTCAATAACACTTATCTTCGTTGTTTGTGTATATTTTTCTACCACACTTTTTTCCTTCCACTTGATCTTCCAATAAAATGTTGTATGCATATCTGTGTGTACAAGCAGCTTCTATAGCAGTGATGCAAAGTGGCTTACATTTGTGGTGTCAGTCATTGTCTATTATAGATGATTCAAAACAAAATTGTATTAACACTATTTTTTTATTGCTCTTATTTAATACTGAAACTGAATTCTCATTAGGTGTGAGTCGTAGTCATAAAAAGTAACAGAAGTAGAAACTTAAATTGTCTCATACTATGGCTGGTCAATCTATATTGGAGCTACAATTTTATTTAATACTTATTCTAAAACAGCTAAAAAACAATGATCAAGATCATGTCATCACAATTGTTCACAAAAAGCGTATCCTGACAAATTATTTTAAAAATGCTGTCACTTGTTAAATTCTACCACACTACTCAGAAAATGTAACAAATAAAATAACTTTATTTATTTGCTTTTCTTACCTTTCACAAAGGTTATCAAAGTGAGGAAAAAAATGAATACATGAACACACTTTTGCAATGTTGGGAGCATCTATTTGGAAGCACAAACAAGGGCCACACAAATCCGTGCCCCACACCCAAACGTCCTGTGTAAATATGAGCAAAGTCAATTTCAGCCCAGGTCGTGCATGGTGATGCTCTGTCTGATATTGTAGTGGTCATGCTCTGTATGTATGTATTGTGAATGTGAGCGGATCCATCCAGCCAGGGGAGCTAGGAGCAGGGGTGGAGCTGGGATGGAGAATGAGGAGGTGGGGGGCTTGCTGGATGGACCAAGCGTTTCTTTGAAGTCTGGATTCCAATTAAACCCCTGACTGAGTTCTAAGCGCACAAGAAAAATGACTGAGGTACATGACATGGCCAGGTCCCCTCATTCAGCCAAGCCTCTCCATTTTAGCCCCTTTGTCTCCCTGCAGCTCTTAAAATTTATGATCACCTTTCCTGATATAACCCCCACAAAGAGGCCACCATCTCCCACCATCCAACAGAAAAAATGAATGGGATTTAAAAACAAAAGGTAGTCACTCCGATGTGAAGAATATAAAGGAGAGACGAAAAATAACTGCAAACACAAAACCTGTCTTATTTTTAATGACAATAAATCTAAATGTTGATATTTAAGGCTGTGATTCTGTTTAAAACGTTCACATGAGCACTTGCTTCTATTTACAAAGCTAGAAAGGTGTCAGGCAGGATTAAAAATATATAAAGATCAAACACGCTAAACTGTCTAGCAGATGCAGACAAGCCTATTAGTAGGTGCATTTCATGACAGTAACAAAACTAATTCCTTTGTCAAAATTACATCTCAAGTAGTTTCTGCAACAGAAAATGCCATTGAAATCTTCTTTTGACATGAGATTTCTAGAAAAACATGCAGATGCTTTACTTGGTGAAACATAATCATTTCACTCAACAAAGAGCTTCCACGGCAGTTATGTGCAGTAATTTTTGGTGTCGTCAGTTTGCTTCTGACAGTGAAAACAAGTGATATATGTAAGGTTACTCCAGCACAATGCCAATTTAGCTTTGAAAACTTCACAAAACATCTTTACAAAACCCAGAATCAGGCTGCCATTCCGCACAGTTTTGTTTTCTCTTGAAAAAGTGGTGGTAAAACAGTGAAGGTGCACCCTAGCTGGGGGACATGTTTTTGTTGAAAGTGAATGGAGAAAAATGTCGGATTTCAGAGGTATCACTCCTGCAAGGCAACCGCAGGCAATTCATACAGTACCCGGCACTATGTCTACAACACTCCGCAGTTTTTCTGTTTTTATTTCTGCACCTTTCATACGTGAATTCTATTCACCGACACACACTGAACAACACACAGTAGGTAACGATACATACTCCATAATTCATATAGCATTGAATTTCATTTCCTTTGCTCTTAAAACTAAGAAAAAGAAAGAAACACTACACACACCTTCCCCTCACATTGCACAGGCAATACAGTACAAAGAGCATAAGCACAGGCGTGTATTGCTTCTTTCCGAACTGAGTAGTCAAACACCTAACAAATCAAATACACAAACTAAACACACAAACATGCTCTGGAATAAAATATTGAAAAGTGACACAGACACCTGGTCAAATGCTCATATAATTCCCAAAGGAACCACTCTGAATAAACCACTTCCTCCAGAGGGAAAGAAAGAAAACGGGGGGAAAAAAAAAATTGGAGGTAGCAGATTTGAGCAGGAAGATGAGGTTTGTGTGATGTTGGATCCAGAGACGGGATAAAGCAGGAAGGGGTTAAGACTGGGAGCCGGCAACCTTTTATCACACTGGAGGAAGACAAGGAGCTGAGAGGCACAGAATGGTAAATATTTCAAGATGATGGGTGACATAAACAAAAGGTTTACTCTCATCCCCACTTTTTAAGTTGCAAAATTTGAGGCTGGTAATTCATAACAGCACTTCCTGCTGACACAATAACACAACCCTGAAAAATAGACCATTGCAACTCAACGCAGAAATTTAAATATCTACTTCACGAGTAGAACGGTTTCCGTCAGCCTAAGTTAAAACAAGCTCTTACACATTTAAGATTTTAGTAATGATAATGCCAAAAAAAAAAAAGTGCATCTTTAAAGGACTTAATTACAAAAACTTTTTAATTTTGGCTAATTTCGATGTTTTGTGCTGTGTTTATATAAATGACCTCCTTCTTTCAGGGACATAGCACTTGGTCTCAGCTTCATGTCAGAGAGCAGTCTGTCAGTGCGCCTGTGAAAGTCAGATAACCCTTTGATGGAGAGTACCGGTGGTTACTGTTGTCTGTACCCTCCACCTTCCCCTTCCAGCACATATGAAGATTTATTGAAGGAGAGGGCCAAGCAGCGGGGGCCTGCGCTAACATGGCAGGCCACGATGGCAACAGGAAAGGAGGCAGGAAGAACAGAGGCAGGAGGCAGACACACTAGGGGGTGATGGGAGCTACTCTGACCTGCCTGTAGAGGACACAGCGCTCAGGGGTCGGCGTCATGATTATCCGGCTAGTGTGCGGGACAAATATTCAAAGGGCCGCTCTGTCTCCACTCAAACAAAGGATGACCACAAACAGAAGAAAAAAAAAAAATTGCGTTGCTGTGGAAAGTCGCTTCAAATTCAGTTGAGTGTGGTTATGTTGATCTCCTGTAGTTACTGTTTAATAAAAAATAAATGGAATTCCTATATCAGCGGCTGAGAAGCAAAATATCATTTTTAACAAATCTAACATTTATCAGTAAATATTTTATGTTCTAAACATTTCTTTCAAAACTATACCAATAACATTGGTGAAAGACAGCATCATAAAATGTGGATGATGGAAGAATTGTGTGGCTAAAAAGCTTTCATGAAATACTCTGAGAACACTGCTCATCATTAAATTGAGAGCAAATTTAGTTTAAAATACAATACTCGTTACTGAACAACATTATATAAAAGATTTATTACATGACATTTGAACATGTGGACATTTAACTACCCAGAGAGGCATGCACAGATACCACTACATCAAATAAGAGTCTAATCTGCTATTAATCATTTTCACTTTTAACCCATGTTTTACTGCATATGATCTCATGTACTTTCCTCCAGAGCTGACATAAATTCTTGCAGCATGTGGCTTTGAAATACAGCATATATGGCAAATTGTTGCAAAGACAGAGAGATGCGAAGCAAAGGAAGAAAAGATGAGAGAGAAGAAACAGAAGAGAATGCACATTGCCGGCACATAGTGCCCTCTTCTGCTTGCAAGCTGAATGATACAGTTTTATTCATTTTGATCAGCAACAAAAAGCCCTAATCCACCTGCCACTGGAGAAAGTGTTGCTTTTTTTCCTGTGTGGTTCTTGATTTACATTATTATTTATGTGTTTTTGTGTGATATGCGAGAATAGGAACCTTAACACAATTGTCCCATTTCACACTAAATCCACAAGTGCAAGTTAAGAAACAGATGTTTATATTCTTTAAGTTGTGAAAGTCTTGTTAATACATTAAAAAACAACGTTGCACACAGTTTGAAATCATGACATGCAGATTAGTAAAACTTTTGCATAATTTTTCTTATTTCTTTTAACTGCTTGGAAAAATCACTAACTGGTGCCGACAAAGCCATTGGTCCTTTTGGTAACCGGGGAAAGTCTCTAACTCTGAATTCCAAGTCATCCTTAAGCACAAACGGTCCACACATAAACATGACCTGGATACGGCTTCATTCCCCTAGACTGAGGTGTGGATTGTTGGTGAGATAAATGATGGATATCAATGCTTTAAATCCGTTTTTTTGTTTGTTTTTTTTTTAAAACAATTCAATTTTTGCAGTTCAACTGGTGTATCATAATTAGGTTAAAGTTTAACTAAGATGGTTTTTGTGCTTTTAGCCGGTTCTGGTTCCTTGCCTCAAAGCAATAGGAAATTTTGTTTTCTGTGTTGTTGTTTTTTTTCTTTTCAAATAGAGGATAAAGTTTGCATAAAAAAAAAACAAACAAAAAAATCGTTTTATCCACTGTAGAATAAGCCTTTTTCAGGTTTGATCACTGAGTATTTTCATTCTGATCTGATTGCAGTGTAAATTCCTTTAATATTTGTAAAATAAAGCTTTGATTTAGTGCTAAATCCGATGCCATAATACTAACTTCTGTATTTTTCACTAATTGTACAGCAGCTCAAACCCCATTGATTGGATTGAAAAACAAGTTGTAGGAATTTGGTTTTGATTAAAGAACTTCCTTTTAGATAAATAAAAATCTAAAATATATATATATATTAGAATTTTTTTTCAAGCATTTGTGAGGCATATCACCCATATCAAGAAATGCCACTAGGAAATTATCTTCATAACCTCTAACAACTGACCTTCATGGCACTGTAATTTTTGACCTTTGTTACCCTGTATGTAATTTAAAACCCTAAACACTTTGAAATGTTAATAGAATTTTTTATTTTGTTCTCAGACAAATGAAATGGAGGTTTTTGTGTGTATGTGTTGTCTTTTTCTTTTAAACAGAAGTACTTCTGTTTTTCACTGTTCTGTGAACTTGAAATACTTTCAAGGATGAATATTCTTCACTTTGAAAAAAAAAAACTGTTATGGTGCAGTGCGAAAAGAAATGGAAAACACAAAGCTCTTGAATTTCCTGGGCTTATTACAAGAAAATAACATGTATTGTGTGTTCCAGTGTGTGCATACAAAGAAAGAAATGCCCTTGCAGAAATGTTTTACAGTCGAGTTCAGCACATCCGTATGTGTGGTCTTATTCTCCAAAATGTTAAACAAAAAAGAAAACCCCAAAAAAACAAACAATGGCAACAAGCTTTAAGAGTCATAAAATAATGACCCACATTTGATCATCTGGTTTTATTAAAAACAAAGATCCAAAGAGCAACGGTCGCCATTTGAATTTAATAAAAGCTGTGCGGGTGACAGGAGGCTTTTGATTTATACAGACAAGCAGGTAAGTAGGCAGAGAGAGGTAGGAGAAGCAGAAGAGCAAGACCTCAGAATCTGAGCCCTTCAGGTAGACTAAAAACCTTGCATCCCCTCTTCTTCTTGCTCCTTTTTCCACCTGCTCCCCTCTGAGAATCGCAGAAGTGGAGAGGAGCCAAGGACACATGCTGTCTGCCACCCCTCTTTCACATCCCTATTCCTCCTCTGATACCTCCTCCATTATTCATATTAAAACACAGAGTGATGTAAAGATGAATAATAAATACAGTCAACACAAAACAAAAGCTGGCAGACCAGTGCTGCCATTGTGGTCACTTCATGGAAACGTCTGCATGTCTATCCATGCGTTGAGCAGTTTTAGGACAAAACCAATTAAATTTAAGCCTCAACACTCTTTTCTAGAGATTCTGGTTGAATTTACTTTATACTTTAACATCTTGAAAAGATAAAGCGCAGCTAACCCAACCTCAAAACATGTGTTGTAGAAGAAAAGTGATCCTTGAGTGGTTCGTCTTTGATACTTCAAAGCTACAGTAGCTGTCTGAAATACATCAACAAACTTACTAGAGATCTTCACACTATGCAGCTAACACAAAACATTCAGCTAAAGCTGTGATACCGGCCAGAACCTTTCATGACAAAGATAGTGAGAATGATCATACAAAGGTTGAATTGCTGTGCTATAACAGTTTCCTGGAGTTTAGAGTCTTGTGAAAAGAGTTTATTCTAGTCAGACACTGTGTAGTCATTTTTGTAACACAGAGAATGAAACGGGATCACACTTCATAAAAAAAAAAAAAAAAAACGTTTCAAAATGTAAGAATTAGAGACAAAGACATTCAAGAGAAAAAGTCTATCAGATTTCAGCCCACTGTGACTCTTTTAGTATGATTAGATAAGTGCCTTTATCTTCTAAATATGTTTCATAAAAATGCTGTCCTTTATTTCTCACACTGGAGATGGCATGAATCAAAAATGTCCTTGATGTTTGCTCAGTGATTAACATTGCAAAAATTCCCCATGCAGTGCTTCACAATTAATATGAGCTCGACACACTGGTTGTCTGACTGAATATCTAATACAAAAACAAAATGGGTGAGGATTGCATTTTGTTTTCAATGTTTTGCTCAAGCGGAGCAATGCTGTCATGCCTGCTTTTTTTCTGAATGTCAGACAAAAAAAAAAAAAAAAATAGAAGAGATAGAGAGGGAGGGATCCTGGAAGATGGGGGGAGGAAAAGGAGGAGAGAGATGGAGGAGCCGCTGACATGCACTTGTCTCCAATCTCTTCGAATCCATTGCACAATTCATCTGCTTTGTCTCTTCTGCCACGGCTGAGGACAATCAGACCAGACGCCCATTAGATTCCTCATACTGCCCCCCCCTCTCCCTCACCCACATGGATCCCCACCCTACCCACTCACACACATACCCCAAACACATTTTTTTAATGTGACATGCTGACTGAAGGAGAGGCAATGCAATTCACGAGCCTCCCCAAACGGGGAAATGTCAGGAAGAGAACCCACATCAAAACCAGGTTGTCATGGAGATGCAGCAGAGTCCAGAAATTACAGAGTTGCACAGAGAAGCTGAGATACAGTATAAACTGTCAAGCTTTTATGCACACTCCATTAAAAAACATTTGCTTTGTGGATTTTTTTTTAGATATACATTATATAAGCAAAAACAACTTGTCCATTTTGAAAATAACATGTTGGTAATATTTTCGGTCTCCCAGACTTCAGGAATAACAGTAAAGATTGGTGTAATTATTAAAAACTCATCATATATATATATATATATATAGAGCAAATTTTGTGAATGCTTAATATTTGCTTTACTTTATAGGGTAGATTTGATCAGAAATAAAATACATGCACAAAGGGGGTGTAAGTATTAAAAAAAACCATTTTCTATTGAAGTGTAAATTCATTTTTTTCTGTTTAACATCTTAGCACTTATGGTGAAAAGTCTTCTCAATGAAAATAAACCAGAAAAAAAAAGTTATTGACAGAAAAATCGACTCCAGTGCTTGGCAGAGATCTCTAAATGCTTCAGGGAAATTCAACAACTATGTCATGTGACCACAGTGTCCATCCACAGTAGCCATTCCTCAGCCAATAGTGTTATCAGACACTGTTCCTGGAATGCTTGGCATTTCAACGATCTTTCCCCACAACAAAAATAGAAAAAAAAAAGAGAGAAAGAATGATGGAAGTAAGAGGATAAAAAAAATTTGCTCCTTCACCCTGCTTGTTTAGAAGGATGCCAGCACTTAGCTTCAGCTTTTTCAGCAGAACTAGACCGGCTCTTCCCTGTAGTGCAAGAGGGTCTCCCATCCCAACAGCTATATTCATACACCACCAGGCCTTGGTAGGGTCATTTTATTGAGGTTACTCAGCTCTGCGCTACATAAAAAAAGAGGAGATCGGGGGATATTAATGGTAAATGTGGCATGGTTACTGATTTAATACCCTTTCTCTGCCCTCCTTTTTTCTTTGTTTGGCCAGAGGAGCTGAAGGCTTAGGGATAAAGGTACTGCTCAAATCATGAGACAGGGATAAAGCCAGGAAGAGATAGTGAGCTCTGACCCAACGACAGAGCAGTGGATAATTAAAACACCCAGGGCCCCCGAACTGCCCTCATCCATCTCTTTTTCCTTTTTCTAAGGTTTTTCTCCTTTGCTCACACACTCACCCTGTCCCTTCACCCAGGAAAACTCTCTCTCTCTTTTTCTCTCCCTCTCTTACTCAGGCATATCTGTCTATATACAAAACATACAAGCAAAAACATATCAAAAGGATGTGGACTTTTTATCAGTGAGATCTACCAATGAATGACCCTGTCAGGAAAATCCCTCCCACCTACTCAGTGTGATCTATTCATTTTTCATTTGTACATTTTTAAGCATCATGAATGATTCTTGTTTTAATGTGATTACTCCCAGACAATCTGCCTCCATTGTCTCATAAAAAACATAAAGAATACACAACTGGCACACAAATATAGTCTGTTAAATTTACAAATGCAGCTGCTCTTTTTCTACTAATAATATTCCAAGAGATGTTGTTATTTATCAAATGCTGTAAATAAATGATTTAGCTTTTCAACGACAGCTGAGCATTTGATATTTCATACCCAGGATAATGCCGATTTAAAATGAACCGAGATTAAAATGATTATAATCTATAAAGCAGGCATGCGAGTCGCAGTGAAGATCAGAAAGATTCCACACACCACCATAAAGAAAGAAAAGGCCTATGGATGTCTGTACATCATTTATGTTTATAGCAACCAGGCAAAAGATGGGGCATATGAAGCCAAAGTGTGTGTGTGTGTGCCTGTCTGCTTGTGTCAGGTGATCACAATTCTCCAACCTTGAATTTGCAGCTGCCAGCCACACTGATGGGCAGGCCACACTGCCCTCTCTTGGCAGCTCCATAATATTGCTGCTTAGAGCGTATAAAACAACAATTAGATCCCCAATTTTAATGTCATCTTCCATCTTTTATTACTTATCCAGTTTATGTTTTCTCTATAACCAGCTCTTGTTACTTCTTAATGATGTAGCTTTACAAGTATTTCCTTAGCTTTTATGTTGATTGAGTGTGAGTGACTGAATGGACTGGTTAACTCAAAGCTGGCTCCATATGTCATTTGTGTGGTCGCTGACCGAACCCGGCAGAGCCTAACGGTATCCTATGAACTGCGTGTGAATGAGGAAGTGTGAAAGTCGGGATATGGCTGGGGAATAGCCGTCTCAAACGGGACCCCCACACATCGCACAGACTGAAGTCATTACGAGTGAGGCTTTGATTTCCATATGCAAAAACCTCAGGTTGAAGTCCAATGTGTTGTTCCCCTGGAGCACAGCTTCTACTAAGTGTGTTCATGTGGTTTTGGCTGTCTGGATACGCAGAACAGTTTCGGAAAGACAGAGGGCAAAGTGCTAGCGCTGATGAATTTTGAATGTGTTGAAGATGATTTATTAGAGCACTTAAAAGGTCTGCAGGATGTCCTTCACACACAGCTCACCCCTTAATAGACCACAGTGTGAACTGATACTGTTCCCACTAAGCATAATACTGTTTACAAAGTCAAAGATTTGGCTTTGATTTTTCTAAGTGTACTATCTGAAACATATCCACACTGTATTTGTCTGGAGCAGGGGTGCAGTCATTGCTCATCTTTCTGCATAACTGTGGTTTTATTAGGCTGCAGATAGAGTAGTCAGGAAGGAGCTAAAGGGCATGAGGAAGAAAATCACCTGCTGGCTACCGACCCACTTGGTCAAAGGAAAGCTTTGTCTGGCTTATTGTGTGGCGAACTGCAAGTGTGGGGAAAGCAAAATACCAAACTTAAGATGTGAATTTAACATACTGATATTACTGCAAATAGAAAAAAAATTAAATCCTCCCAATTTGAACCAATCTACCTCCTCTGTCTTCCTAAAGAAAAAGTCACAAGTTACCAAACTATTACAAACTTTACCATACCAATTTATGTGTAACACATTTTAAAAAACAAAAATGCTTATCAAACATTAAAACTGAACGAAAAAGAAAATAAAAAAAACAGGTCAGAGACTAAAAGGGGAAGAAAGTCAAAACTTCGTTTCACCTCTGAGTTGCATCATGCGTTTTGAGACTTCAAAAGCATCAAGTCTCCTCACCTGAAGGAACATAATCATACATGTGTGTATAGTAGCTTGGACAGATAAAATGGGGCAACTCTGTAAAAAGACTTACACAAATGAAACACTGCTAGCTGGCAGATAAAGAATGCTGATATTAAAGTCTAGATTTAGCAAAACAAAACTGAGTTAAAGCATTTTGCACCAGTTTTAAGAAATAAATAACAGGCCAAGTCTAAAATGAAAGCCTTTCAGTAATCAAGCCACAATCCAATAAAGGCATGTTACTGTCTGGAGCTTTTGTTTGGAAATAACAGATTTTATTTTTCAAAGATGTCGCAAAAAAAAAAACAAAAAAAACACAATTCGACCAGCACATTTACCAGACTGTCAGGTGAAAGGTTAAGATCCATTTTCACAGCCAAATTTGTGATGATGTTTGTATGCAACCAGAGAGGAAATGTCATCAGGCAAATATCCCAGTCCAACTTCCTGTCCACTAAACCCTGCAAGCTGGATTTGTAAGGTAAACTGTGTCATCTGTGCTTGCCCAGTGGAGTCCACAAGAAATCTGCAGTCATCACAGAGCCGACAACATTTTTTTTTAAAGGGTGGCGCAAAACAGAGCTTAAAGATACATCCGATCACAAGCACAGGAGAAAAAGTCGTTGATGCTTGTTTATAAGAAATGCGGTCAGGAGTGATCTGCTGTTTTCCTCATTTGAATCATTTTTCTCTTAGCAACAGAGCATTGATATTCAAGTGAAAAATCACTACATTTTTTAAGTTCTTTTCTTCTTCTCTGCAGTGTATAAACCAGTGACTAACTGTGCTGTCTGAGTCTATAATGAAATCTGTATATGAGGATTTCTCTGGTTCAACTGCACTACAACAGATACGACTATGGGCGTGTGTTTCTCAATGTTGTTCAATGCAGTTACATTTACAGTATACAGAGAATTATGTAACTGCCTTTGGATTCAAATTCATACATACAGTACAAACAGTTCATGGTGAGTTCGTAAGTATATCAAACTGAAAAAATAAAAAGGAACACAAAATGTGTGAAAATAGTTGCGAATTACCCGTAATTACATAATTATTTGTCTCATCATTATTTGTATGACTGATGGATTTCGTGTGTTTGTTCAAAGTGACTTGTGCTACCTGCCACCCTACACGATATGCAGCAGCAGCACAGCTTCCCTGCACACCTGAATCCAGCACAGGGTTAAAGTCGGCGACAACACATCTAGCAGCTTTAGTCTCCAGAACAGCCAGCTTACACAGATAAGTGGGCCAGGCTGGATAAGCCTAGCTGAAGTATTCTATTACGGTGCCAATTACCCTTCAGTAAATAATATGGGCATGTAGAGGAAGTTACTGGCAGGAAGTGGAAAGTGTCTAAATAAAATAATAAAATCTCAGTTTCTTTGTTTCCTGAAATAAAATCTTTAATTACAGACATTGCATGGAGAGAAGAGTGGGGGGGGGAAGCAGTAAATTTAGTTGGAGATGTTGCAGTTTTGGATACCAATCACAACAAGTGGTCAGGGCCAAAGCAGGGCCTGGATGGCTGCTCCATGGCGTGGCCAGAGCAGACCCTTACAGCCTATACACAGAAAACGGGACCTCTAATAGGGACAAATTGGCAATGTCTGTGCGGGCCGGTGCTGTGCGCTTGGAGCTGGGAATTGATAGTGATGCCTAATGATCCTCCTGGGTAGATCAATACCAATAATCCGCTTTCCCACCTATTCTGCTCATTGACGATGGAAAACCTAGAAGAACAGGGGTAAAACCCCAGCCAGTAGATGGGGCGAGGAGTTCAGGTCAAAGGGTGCTAACTTTTCCAAGTGCAATCAATGTTTTACAGACACATTCAAAAGGGCAGACAAGAATTTATTTTAAAAAGGCTAAATCGAAGCAAGCCAAACTTTACAAGAGATTGGTTTGAATACCATGAAAGTAATAAAAATTAAATCATAGCCACCTCACTCTTATGCACATGGTTGTCAATATTTATTTTTCCTTTACATATTTATTAGGTGTTCAATTTCACTTATTATGAGGGCCCAGTTTATACCAATTTTTTGCAAATCACTGAAAACACATGCTCTAAACAGCTGTATTAAGATGTGGTTTGTAACAAAGCAAATCTGTTCAGTAATACAATTACACCACAGCACCAACAAAAAAAAAAAAAACATGCACAATGGCATGTTATTCATACTCTTCTGAAATATTGGAAAATCATTTGTTTCCAAATGCAAATTCAATATTTTTCTGCTGTATAACTTTCAGATAGTCCGTCTCCTTCACAAAACACAACTTTGCATATTTTCACCACATCATAATTCAGATTAAAACAGAACTTTATTAATATTTTTAATTTTTTGTTGTTTGAGAAATTTGTTCTACGTTTGCCATACAAAATGATAATGATTAATAGGGAGGAAAAAACAAAGAGTGCTCATTCTACCAAAACCAAAAAAGAGAAACTGGGATATGTCCAGCAGTACCAGGGTGAGACGAAGCATACAGTCCCAACGGATCTCCATGTACGTGTGTGGGGGTGTGTGCGTGTGCGTGAATGTATGCGTGTGTATTGGTGTAAACTCTGCAGTCATAAAGCCTCACATCATCCCGGTGCACCCCATGGTCGGCAGCTGATTACTCCCACCAAACACAGCCATACACTTTATCCCAGCTGTCACAGTGCATACTCATTACCCCCTGCACCAGCCAGCTGACTCCACGCGGCCACGCCCGCTTGGACGTGGCTCCAGGGCCACGCAGGGGAGTGTATCTATGCATAAAGTATCAAAGTATATCTGAACAATGCTTATTGTTGACCCAAGATCAGCAGTAGATGCTACAATGTCCTAAAGTGTCCAAATGAAACCATTGCTTGTGCAAAAATATATTTTTGCTTGTCATATAATTAAATGTTATTTTAAAATCACTTTTTTTTTTTTTCAAACAAGCTTAGAAATTCATTATCATGTTGGAATCTTAGCACGACAGCTAGTGTCATGGAAAAATTCATGGAGGGAAAAAAAAAACATTTTAAAGAAACAGAAGTTTATATTCTAAATTAGTAATACTGGAAAGAAGCATCTTAATGTATTAATTTTTTTTATTCCATTTAATGTGTGAGTGGGGTCTGTTTATGGTTTCGAAAGTGATAAATTCTCACCTCTGTTGAACTGAAATGTTTCTCCACATTGACCCAAGTTAGAGGTAGACAATGTGAAAAGAGTCATGTGATGCCGATATTTCTTTTCAACTGTGCTTCCAGGTCTTACTGTGATATTATTGTCTTGGGCACTGTATTTTTAATATCACAGTGAAACTCCATCTAACAGGCTGAATATATTATTGGCATGCTAAGTGTCTACTTATGAGACATATATCAGTGAATAATTACCGAATTCCTCACAATCTATGATAATATTAATATTGCACACCCTGATAATGCCATCTCAATATAGTTTTGATACGTTGCGATCCTTTAACCCAAGCATTGGGTTTTAAATATTCTTGGACTAAAAGAAAAAATTGTCTCATTCATACATCACTCAGTGGTATCACTCAGACATCTTTACAGCTGCTAAGCATATTGATTTCAATTCCAGTAATTAAAGTGAATATCAAAAAAAAGTAAAAAATTAAATTAAGAAATAAAGATATATCACATTGATGAAGCTAGAAAAAGACAAAAACTTTAAATCAATAACCTTCAAAGAGAAGGTAATGATTTATGACAATGAGGTCACAAAATACTGAAATACTGGTGGAACGGACAGATTTTTTAAGGATCAATTTAATTCACTTTTAATAAATATTTTTTATATGACACCTTTCAGAGATAAAAGCCAAAATTAAAGGCTGATCATAAAAATTTATTTTTAAAACGTTTTGAAGAAAAACTCATTCGAATAAGTTTGAAAACTACAGGAAAAACGTAAGAAAAATGAGTTCCAGCTCTCTAATGCAGTAAGACTGATATAAGTGATCATAATCACAGCCAGAAATCTGGCAAAACTTCATGGGAAACAATTTGTTATACACTAAATTTTACATTTGAGTATGCAAAATTTTGGATTTAAGGACATACATCGAAAGGATGAACAGCTGTACACTTTAGCAGAGGCGGTGACATTCAAGGAGCACGCGTTCAGCGAAAACATGTAAACCAGATTAAGGTCACTGCAAACACAGAAGCAGCAGTAATCAAATTAAGTAAAAATGTTACTTCAATCAGCATTCTTACAAGGCGCTGCTTTTTTGCCCCCAGTAGTCCGCTGTCCTTGCTTCGTACTACAGCTAAGCGCAGAGCTTAAACAGGAGTATTTAATTCATTACATCATTATGTCATCTCATACTAATCTGTGCAGTGGCCTCCACTGCTTTGACATGCAAATGGATTAGAAAAACATCTCGGGAGGTAAAGCGGGGGGAGGAGGAATGGGGCAAAGCAGCAATCATCACATCTTGTCATTGGGGTGAAAATATGCCCTTAAGCTACTCTACCATTACCCCCTCTCCCCCATCCCGATCGCTTTCATTCTCTAACATTTTTTTTTTTCAGTATTTCCTCAATCTTTCCTTTTCTGACTCTGCTCTTTGCTGTCTCTATCTTTGTCAGTGAATGCACTAAACAAAGCAGTGGCAAGATCACACCAAACGGCAGCATCTGTTGAGGATCAGGCTCCCTATGGAGAACACATAAACAGTAAAGCGTGTGGCACGCGCTTGTGTCGAGCCCACTCCCATTTATACATGCCCCTCATCTGCATATTTACCAAAAAGGCCCCTCTGGCTTTCCCTTTATCAGCAAACCCCTCCCCACGGCCTCATCAGCACACGCCGGTTTGACTAAGGGAAAAGCAAGAGGGCTCGCAATGTGTGCCGGTTGGGAGCACACACTCACATCCAGATGATACGCAAACACACACAAATGCACAAAATCAATTTCTGCACTCTCTGTATACAAATGTGCAATGCCAGAGTAAACAGAAATCAGAAGGGGAGTTAGTGAGATCTGGCTGATGCGAGCGCCGGCCATGCTCATCTAATTTCCACCCCTCCTTCCATCCTTCCCTCTAAATCCCCCTCCTCCTCCTCCCCCTCTCGTCTCTCTCTCCTCTCATCATCAGGTACCTGGTGACGAGCGGCCCGTGATAATCCACAGCCTCTAACCAATCAATCAGCAGCATCATAATCAGCAGCGTAGAGAGGGAGAGAAAGAAAGAAGCCCATAACTTACCCAGGGTCGCCTCCAGTCTGCTCAGCACAAGTAGAGGTCTGGTCAGAAGCTCTGGCTGCAGCTATGTGGACAACTTCGCCAGAAATATAGGAAACATTTTGAATCTATCCCTAACTTTACCCAAGAAAAGCAAAATCTAATTTTTTATATTTTTTCCTGTATCATAAACATGAAACCAACATATAAAGCTCTCCCCCTCCCTTTTCCTTTTTCAGTCTGATTCTCCCTCCACCTCTCTTCCTCCCTCACTCCCTTCCTGTCACTCTCCCTCTCTCTCTCTCTGTATTTCCCTCTCTCCTCCCTTAGTGTCTGCCTGTTGCAACAGTGTGGACATATACACACTCTATACTGTGAAGATATATATCACAATGCTTGCATCTCAGTGGAGAGGACACCAAAAAGGCTTGGTGGCGTGGTATCCCGCAGATTTTCTGGACCTCGTCTGTCCGTTTGTGTGCAAGAGTTGAGCAGGGGTGGGGGGGGTTATGGTGGGAGGGAGGAGAGAAGGAGGGTCAAAGCTAAATGTTGTACAAAGAACAGGCGGACAAAATTCGGCTTTTTTTCCTTTTAGAATCAAATACATATTCCCTCCCTCCTTGTTCTCTTTCATTCACCCTACCCAAACCCATCATACCCCCTCCCCAGACCAAATTTCCGCTCATAGGCATTCCCTCTCCAGACATCAGCATCCTTTTAGGGGGTTAGCTGTCTCTAGGAAGAGGAAGAGTTAACGCCGCCTAGCAGCCTTATACATTTTGCCTTGAGGGCGAGATAGCTGAAAAGCCATGTGCTATCATCATTTTTTAGGTGCGCCGGAAAAGCAAAGACAAGAAAAACATACTGGTTTTACACAGCTCCCCTAAAGATCTAATGCTGAATTTAGCATAGGATTACACAAAAACCTCTCCTCTGAACCCCTGAGCAGAACCCCTATTCCTACAAACTCTGTGATTCCTCTCCTCCCCCACACCAAAGAACAAGGTGTAGAAACTCCACACAACCTGCAGCTATTGCATATCGCCTAAGTTTAGTTCTACAACAACAGCTCTTCCAAAGGTGGCAAGAGAAAGAATGAAATGCTGCAGCGCTGTAACTGTTCAGGCAGCCTCTCTGTGGAGATATTCCTGAAAGAGCCCACATGCGTGAGTATTTCTGTATCTGCTTTGGCGAAGAGCAGCGGCTGACTGTCGTGTTGTATGAGGGCATCAAGAGAGTACACTGAAGGGTCTGGGTTGAAGAGCAAACTTGCGCACATGGACGGCCCGACTGGCCTCGAGCATACGGGAGCAGGGTGTGGACCGTGTGCTATAGAACAACAGTGAGAGGGAAAACAAAGCCCAAAAGAAAAATAATGATGCTCCCCCATCACCACCTCCACAACCCCAGCCCCACTCTCAAGGACTCCTGGGGATGCATGTCTTGGTTATATTAGGGTAGTAGTTGAAGAGTGAGGGGAGGGCTAGTATAAGAAGGGAGGGAAGAGAGGGCCTGCTGGTGCCCCTAAGAGGCCTGGACTATGCTTGGTGTTGTTTTATTAATCTGCACACTTCTGTGGCTGCAGCCCACAAACCCCTTAACCATGAGTCTCCTGCTCTCTTGACCTACAGACCACCCATTCATCTCCACCACCAACACTCTGTCCTTTCTTTTAGTGCAAATAAATACAAAAATATTCAACCACACGCATGGCACGCAAGTAAGTGAATCAGCTCCGGGGTCCCTTCAATCTTTTGAAATATGACAGAACAGCAACAGTAATCAAAGCATGATTACTTTAATTGACTGCCTGTTGATCGATATTATTTATTGCTCAGATAGCCACATTTTCTTGAAGTACACTGAGTAGAACAGAGAAAATGACTTCCCAGCCAACATAGCTGGTGCACAACATGCCGATGTAAACAGCCCTCGACTTTTCCGGCTGCAACACTACCAAAACTATAAAGGTGCAAAATATAGTTGTCAAGCAAACCTGTGCAGCTTACTATGCACTGGTCAGAGAAAGATAAGCTGGTTGCAGATGGCTTTAACACCATGTCTGTGCTGCCCCTTTCACATCCAAGCCAAAAAGCAAAACTATTCTATCATTACAATGTGTAATCAACCAACAGAGACTAAATGTTCTCATAAAACCCCAGAGATAATACTTTAGAAGAGTAGAGTGCCCCGTGCTAGATAAGAAACCGCCATGTTTTCCATGAGCAGACACAGACTTTACGCAACATGGCAACACTGTGTTGTAATGCATCAACCCTACTGAGAGCAGCACTGTCACTACCACTCTTCATCATCAGGAGGCGAAGAAAGCACCAGCCATACATCGTCTTTGGGGCAAAAACTACCTACGTTTGTGAGCATGCTGGTTTGCAGAAGTAAACTTCCTGCCTATGCATTGCTGTGGATGCGCATGCATGCATCGTGTTCGCATATGCAAACGTGGGTTTACGTGTCCGTCGTAACAGCATCCATATTAAACAGCTCTAGAGGTGACTGTGCTTCCCTGGGTGTCATGAATATAAGAGAAAGCATCCATCTTCATGGAATGCAATTTCACAGGTAGTGACAGTAAAACTGAGTCTACCCACTGAGTGCCGACACACAGACAGAAAGACACAGAGGGTGGAGAGAGACACAGAAAAATACAGGCAGACAAAGCTGCTACCCTGATTCTCCGTCAGATTTTGCAGCTGCATCCAATATTCAGCTTAGGCTGTTATTTTTTTTTTTCTTTCAACTGCTAAATTCCACTAAAGGCTAACCACGCTGATTGATTCAGCCTTATTCAACCCATGCTGACTTTATTCAAGCTACAGTTTCTATGAAACAGGCCTAATATCAATTCCAAACTCATCAGGCAGACAGATATCAGGTCACTTTTCAAACTCAGCCTCATGCTTATCAAGCAATTACAATTTAGGTCCAGACCGGGCAAAGATATCTGAAAAATTTATGAAGCTTATAAAAATACATTTATATATATAAATATATATATATTTAAAAAAATGTAATCCAAACCACAGAAATACCTCATTTATACAAGATAATAAATAACCACACAATAGATGTACCTTTTTTCCATATATGAATTATCCAAATTTCACATTTAGACTGTGTGAGAGATTATCTGTAATTAATTAACTGATAAAAAAAAAACACATGTATTTCTTTATTCGCACATAATTTTCACTAATGAAGTGAAAATTAAATTACAGGTGGGATATACCTGGCGTATCTGTGAGAGTAATTAATCTCATTAAATAATCAAGGGGAATTCATCCTGTCTAACAGAAAAAAAGTCACAGTATTTAACACTAGGCTAATTATCTTAACCATGCATGAGATAATGAAGTAATTAGGGCAATTAAATCACAATTAACGCCTAGAGAACAAGTGATTATGCCAATCGCAGACGCATTAATGGGTAGATAAGAGATTGTGCAAAATGTGCTTTGTATTATTTATGAAAAAACACATTTCTGCAGGAGTTTAAAACAATACAAAATCCTATTAGATGAAGGGGAGAGTGTAAGACTAATAGTAAATGACAGCTGTCTGAGAGGCCATCACTCTTTTCTGAAGATGGAGGGAGAGAGCCCTTTTGTCACAGCCAATCATTCTAGCCTTGAACATAAGCAGGGAAAACAATGTCAGTTTTAGGTTGAAAGAACAAAGAATCTGGAAGGCAGAAAGAATTGCACCAAAAGAAACATGGCTCGCATATGAACCCAACAGCAGCTGAGCTGACAGGCAGCAGAGCCCAGATGCAAAGAGGAGAGCCGGTGATATGGCTCCTGCCATCTGAGAATCCAACCAGGAGGAAACCAGAGCACACGCGCCTCTCCCTTGTTTTCTGCCGTCTTTTACCAGCGTTCACAAGAAAACATGATTTTCCTCTTACCAAATTCCTGCATGGCTTACAAATATTTTGATAGGAGAAGCTAAAGTCCGTACGAATGAGTGTTTTTGTCAACTGTTCCAGTTTCTGTCTGCTCAGTCAAATCACTTCACACAGACGCTCGTGTTATCCACAGACGTGACAACATATTACTGTCATGTTTTATTTCAAACCTCTGTTGCCATTGGTATATTTGTGTGCTAGAACAGGTCTCCAGCTTGATCTTGTGGAAACAGTGTTTTTATTATTATTATTATTGTTTGTGTGTATTTGTGTTTTTTCCCCGTTTGCTTTGTGACTCCCGTATTCTGACCACTGCATTCGCTTCAGCGGCCATCTTCAGGAGCTGCAGCACGCTCCATGGACATGAGTTGATGAAAAATATGAGTGACAAGATTCATGGCCATCAGAGCAGTAGAGGAAAATTGTATGGCAAAAGGAGAAAAGGGAAAAAAAAAAAACATTTTCTGGAGGAAAAAAAAAAGATTTTTCTATTTCTTCCAAAAGAAAAAAGGGATTCAGATTGTAGGATTCTAAAGGAAAATGAATAAATGCACCATCTTTTTCCTTTTCTGTTTAATTTTTTTTTCTTTTTTTCTTTAATTGTTGGATATTTTTTTCTTCTAATTTTTATTTTAACATTAATTATTTTTGCTTTTTCTAATGCATGATATCAATTTCAGTTATAACACACAAACATTTGTTTAAATTTACGTAGTTTATAAAAATAATTAACCATAAACTCAATCATAAATTGTATTAACTTAAGGGGGAAAATGTAGGAAAATGAGGGTTTGTGAGAGAGATCCTGGACTCTATGTAAATAAAGCCAGAATATCTCAAACCTTTATTTGTTTTGGGGTGGGGGGTTCTGCTGTTTGGTTTTATTTTGGTGGCCGTGTTTTTTCCTCTTTGGTGGTACACAGTGTTAACTCCATGCTTGATTTCTTTGCCACGCCAGTGATTTAGTGTGTTCGGGCAGTCACTTCTGCAGTTCGACCTGTGCTAAAGCACAACAGTCCCTTTCACTTTTAGCTCCCTCAGCTTTGCCGGCTGATTCCTACCAGATGCATCTGTACATAAAATACAACCTTGCTCTCAGCCAATGGGGAAAGTATGTGAATAAAACAGTAAATGTTAAAACAGAGGGGAGGAATCCCTTTTTAAGTAAGATAGCACAATTTCACAAAGTTTAGATATTTTGTGCTGCACTCGTGCTTTGTTCAGAAACGTGAGCATTTAGCTTAAAACTATATCAAAAATGTCTGATGTTTCCTAAACAAAAAAAGAAAAAATGTAGTACATTTTGTTCAAGTCATACATTATATTTTTGCTTTTTATTCTGTGAAAAAATGTTACTGGCTGTAGACACGCTTTATTTTAACAATGGCTTTTGCACATTTAAATTCAATTAGCATTATAAAAAGAGTTTTATGCACAGAAAATATAAATGTTATGGAGATGCTGTGACAAAATTCTTTTTCACCACATTGTGAATGTGGGTAAAAACGGCAGACGTCACGACACCTGTGCCGCAGCAACCCTGAATTGGTTCTTCAGCAAGTGGCGAGGGGCTCCAGGGACAGAGGGAGGAAATGGCTGCTGTTTGTGCTTGAGCGGAGGTTAGCGGAGGGGCACGCTAGATTCTGCTGTGGCCCAGATTTTCTCCAATCCCTTTTGTCCGATCACTCCACATTTGAGTGGCTTTATAGAGAAATTGCTTTTATTGTGTCCACTCAGGAAAACCAAAAGCAAAAAAAAAAGAAGAAAAAAAAAAAAAAAACACCTCCAGCATCTAGTCCAGAGACAATGCTCACAAAAGCGCAGAGGAAATGACTTACGAACTAGAATTAGAGAGCCAACAATGTGCCACTTTGGCTCTGCTTTTCTAAATAATATCTGGGAATTTAAGATTGAATATGTCAACACATGTTGCTCCTTCCCGGTAAAGTTTTTTTTTTTTTTTAAAGCATGACGGAGGTGCATTATGCTGAACATGATGGTACTCAAACAGGACATTAGAGGAAAGAAGAAAATCATCAGTCAAACAACATCATCAATTCTCACGTGAGGGCTAATGCATATGCACTGACTAGGCAGGAATAACAGAGTGCTTTTTCTGTGTCCACTGTACAATAACACACATTTGGGTTGAACGAAAATAAAACACAGGAGACAAGACCCTAACAATATTTTTAATCAAAAAATAATCTTTTTTTATGCACTTTTTCTTTTTAACAAATTGGTTTCACAAATTCCAGTTTCTAAAAACACACTCAGTACATATACGTCTTCTCTCTCATTAAAAAAAATACTCCAGAAAGACTAACTTCTTTGTGATTTCACAAACAGAATAACGGTTTCTCACAAAGATTTTAAAAGAATCTTTTCTACTACTGATCAGGTTTAACCATCTCTTAGATTATGAATTTACACAGTTTACTAAAACAGCCTTTTTTATTTTGGACCAAAGGGAAGATTAGACACCACTATCAATATTTTTCTTACACTGCTCGCATTATGAACAAAACAAGAGGACACACACTTCAGGTTGAAGATAACGGTAAGCTACAGAAGGTTGTAAATGACAGTTTTCCTATTTTTTACCCGGTCTCTAGCTGCTCCCTGACACAAAGACACCCTGGGCAGTGAGGATTTTCTGAACAAAATCTAGCCCAATTTATACCGGGGGATTTCATTTTATGTTGACTATTCTGTTCAGG
>CAEGAE010078988.1:0-37560 GCA_903067095.1 Girardinus metallicus | reverse complement strand
TAGATAGATAGATAGATAGATAGATAGATAGATAGATAGATAGATAGATAGATAGATAGATAGATAGATAGATAGATTTTAATCCCTTCTGGGATTAATTAACTATTATTTCTATTAATAAACTTGATTGATTAAAGTTATTTTCAAGAAGTACTTTTAATCTGACAAATGAACAAAATCAGAAAGTCTATTCTAATTTAGTGAATTGTAAATATATCTTTAAAATATTTTCTTTATGCCATAAAGATTAAAAAGTGCTTAAATTAAAAAGCCATGTTAGAATAAAATATATTTTGACAAATTAAATTATGATTGACTTTTTTCAACTAAAATAATGCCTGTGGAGACACTAATTGAGTTTCGAATAACATTAATTAATAAAAAACTACTGATTTGTTGGCGCTCTCCGGCGGCTTGGGGTTTTATTTTGAAAGGCTCAGCCGGATGCGTGGCGCCGCGCTGCCTCCATCTTGACCGTTGGAGGTGAGATGGCCGTGAAGTGTCTCTGGTTCCTGTGAAGTCGGAGCGGCTGTGCGGACAGAGCAGCGGGAGGCCAGGAACCGCTCCGTCCCCCCGCCGGGTCTCCTTCCTCTCACCAGCGTCACGGTAAGACCGGAGGCAGCGCTCACCTGCCCGGTAAACAACCAGCAACAACACGGAGCGTTCGTTTTGTTGGCTGCGCTCTCCCGCCGAGGGGGAGGGGCGGGAGAGCGCAGCGGCAGACAGCCGGAGACCGAGCCCAGTCCCCGGCTCTCTCCCCGTCTGGGACGGTCCCGGTCCCGGGTTGGACTCTCGGACTGTCCCGCTGTTGTTGAGTGAACTGCGGCGGGTGTCCGCCCCCTTTCCCGTCCGATCCGTTTGTAAAGGACTGAGAAGATAAAGGGAAAAAGGCGAGCAACATGGCTGACGCTGGCCCTGCTGCAGAACCTGCTTTTTCCTTTTCTCACTGCAGACATTCATGATAAAATGTCACATTTTCATCACAAACAGTCAAAGCAGCTGCTGCGTTTTTGGCTTTCATCATCCGAAATGACTGCAAGGAAACAAACATGAAAATAAATAAAAAAATGCAGTTTTCAACTCAAGGTCTCCCTCTGACTGAAGCATTTTGGTGCATTGTCATATTCAGATGCAGCAGTAGGAGCAGGAAGAAGTTGTAGGAAGGAAAGCGGGTTTGAATGTTTGGGAACCAGAACCGGAAAACAAGGCGGCCTGTCGTCAGAAACCTGCGGCTGGTCAGTCCAGGTGAAGCGGCTGCGGGCCAATCAGAGAGCAGACAGGAAGTGAAACTTTATTGTTGCTCAATTCCAAACACACCCCGTTTGAAATCCATCCATCCATCCATCCATCCATCCATCCATTTTCTAGCACCTTGTCCCCAGTGGGGTCAGGAGCTGCTGCCTCTCCAGGTAACGTTCAGGGTGAGAGGCGGGTCACCTGGACAGGTGGCCAGTCTGTCGCAGGGCAGCACAGAGACAGACATACACACACACACACACACACACACCTAGGGAGAATTTAGAGAGATGAAAACCAGAGATTAGCAAATATCAGTTCAAAGAAAAATAAGATTTTTTTCCCTCCTTTTCATTAAACGCATCAAAATATTAATTTAAGTGTTTCTGCTGAATTTGACTATTAGATTTATTAAAACTTTTAGAATATTACATAAAAGGAATTTACAAAGAAGTTTTTTATACAGAAATATCAGCTTTTTGAATATAATGTGGTTGTACACCACTTGATTTTTTTTCCTTCCACTCAACTTTCCAGTGACTTCTTCTTTGTGGACTGCTCTAGGATTTTGTTGGACATAATTAAGTAATTAAACACAAAAATCTAAATTTTGTGTGTAATTAATCTCTGAAATATGGATTTAGTATCAGAATTGAGTCACATTAACTTTTCTCAAATTGTTTTTTTGCTGCCACTTAACATTTCAGGATGGAGAATCTTCATTTTAGACTGAAATTTTGTCCTTCATTTCCCTTGAACAATAATTATAAAAATTAACAGAAAGAAACTGAAACATTTCAGTCGGTGTGAGATTCTAATTCAGAGGTTTTCAACATGGGGGTCCTGGCCCCCCAGGGGGTCGCGGTGGGACTTCATGCCGGTTGTGAGATTTCTGATTAGACATTTTTAATATATTTTTAAAAAAAAATCAAAGTTATGTGTTTAAATACATAACTCAGATTCATTAGCATGAATCTAACATGTTATAAATTGATAATAGGAGGCAGAAAATAATGAACTGTTCAGGTCGGAACCTAAGCAAATACAAAAATGTTTGCAAATCGTGATTATTATTATTTTTTAGGAAAAGTCGGGTTGATATTGATATTTTAAGCCCCCAAAATACATAAACAGCAACAAGATGGAAATAAATATTAGCTGTTGATACCGTCCCAGTTTTACTGGTCTGATACCAATATGTTATAAAACAACTAACATACATACTGATCTTATTCATTAAAAGAAAAAAACAAAAACACCTGGCTCTGTGGGGAGATTATATTCTCCTCCTGGTTGCCATGGCGACCTAACAGGTTTTCTGTCAGAAGCATTTCTGGGTTCTGCTGTTTCAGAACATGAATTTCTGTCCTGCTGGATGTCTGGTTGGGAAAAACATGAATATTATTAATAGTTAATGAATTCCAGGTTAATCTCAAAGAGATGAACCTCAAATGCTTCACTGTTGATGAGGTAAACATACTTTTGTGTCTCTGAATGTCCAGTTTAGTTTCACGGGACTAAAACAGAACATTTCAGATTATTTTATAATCCCAGACTTGTGTGGACGTTTTGCAGATGTTTCCTTGGTGATCCAACATGGCGGCCCTTAAAGACGTTTCCAGTACTTCTAGATGCATCTAGAAACTCTGTAGGAAGTATGGAGTAAGGCAGTAACAAGTTTGTTATTAGAGAAGCATCTCACTGTTTTGGTGGGAGTTTATATAGTCAGTCACACACTCATTCGTGGCACTGATGTTCTTCCAGTGAGGCTGGGAAAGAGCGATCCGATCCGTAACCTCAAAACTACTCTGCAGGGCTTCTTCAGATTCCTGTGACCACTTTGCTATTTTACAACTCGCATCCCTTAAACCATCAATATTGATGTATTATTTTATTAGGATTTTATGTTATAGACCCGACTGTGAAGCCGCAGGCAGATCATACATCAGTTTGAACAGTTCTTTTGTTCATTTGTGTTCGGGCCGCCTGACTTAACACTGTGTAGAACCGCCTTCTGCTGCAGGTCTTCCAGGGTTTGTCTCCACCAGTTTGAATCATCTGGAGTCTAAAATTTGTCTCCATTCTCTGTAAAATAGCTCAAGCTCAGTTAGATTGGTGGAGAACGTCTTTCAAGTCTTTGACTAGGCCGTTCTAACTCATGAAGAAGTATCGATCTAAAAGTTTGTACTGAAGCTCTGGCTGGATGTTTAGGTTTCTTATCCATGCTGAACACAAAAAAAAAAAGCATTCCTGCTGCATGATGCTGCCACCACCATGTCCAAACATGGGGATGATGTCCAGTGTTGGTTTGTTTGAAATTAACTTGGTGTGCTTGTATTGGCCAACTGATTTATTGGCGTTGATTTCCTTAATTTTGTGAAATCGGCCGATACTTACATGTGATCTTATCCATCGATCTTTTCTACTTCAGCAAAGGTCTAAAATCGGCTGCTGTCCTCTTCTGCAGTGAAAGAGGTTTGACTGTTGGCTCCGCCCACCAGGCCATGTCAGCATGTTTGCAGTTAACAATAGTCACCCCACTGTTGCCAACTCGGCAACTTTCTTGCTATATTTAGCAACATTTGAGGCCAAAACGTCGGTATCGGCCAAAGAACTGCAATCAGTTCATCGTTAAAATGAGCCATAAGTGGCTGAATTTGTGAGTTTCTACCCAGATAATGAAGTGATGGGAACAAACGTTTGAAATGGGATTCAGCCTTAGATTGAATCAGATGTGAAACATGTGCAGCTTCAATGCACATGTTTCACATTTGCATGTTTTATGTTGCTGAGTAAGCAGGTCATAAAAGAAGCAAATCTTGTCGTCTCTGGGATGAAGTATTGATGCACTTGACCGAACGTTTGGATCAGGAAACTCTGCGGGGCGACGCGGGCAGAACCAGATCCAATCCAGATGTTTTTGGGGGGGGAGGAGGAAAAAAACGTTGCATTTTTCTGCACAGACCTTCTTACATCACCGGTACCGACCGTAAATCTCTGGCTGCAGTCGCTTTGTTTGTCCAGAACCAAGCGGCGGTGTTCCAGCTGCGGTCTGAGGTCGGATGGAGGTGGAACGTCTGGCGCGCCGGCCCGGTTTGTGTTCGGTTTCATCGTGACGTCCGGCATCACCCGGCTCTCTGGGGAGCAGCCGATGAGTCACCGCGCGTCGCCCGGCACGGCTGGAGGAAAATCACCAGCAGCTGTGGCCCGTTTCTGCAGAACCTTCTGAGGTTCTGGTCGGCCAGGAATGCGTTTGAGGTTTGACCATCTCCTCAGCTGGAAAAAAACAAGTTTGTCATAAAGCTTTATTCTGGAGGAATAAAAGCTTCTTTCATGCTGGGAGTGAAAACCCCGCCTCTCTCAGGGTTTCTGTTCCAATCGGGTCGAGCCGTTTGGTTCTGGTCTGCCGTCTCTTTAAGGGAGTGAGCGGTTAGAGGGGCAGATGTTACATAACACCGACCCTGCAGATAAATAATACACTGCACGCCTCCTCACATGCTCCCCTGATCAATAATTAAGGCCCCGTGTTCGGGAAGTTTTCCCCTCTGGGTCCGAACCCGACATCAGTCGTCTCCTTCGCTACTGTCGACTTCAGAGACGACGATGAGGTTTAACAGAACCTTATCACCTAAAGGGGGAACTGTTGGATATTTCCCAGGGTTTGAGATTAGAATCGACTCTTCAGTTAAAATCTGAAATATCTGCAAAACTTAATAATCCTTTGGTTTCGCTGAACCGTTTTGCTTTCTCCTGCCTCTTTATCGTAATAAATAAATTCCTTTTTGGAAAAAAACTGAAACTCCTCCAAAGAATGACTGACATATTTGGTGGAAAAACAAAATATACAAAAACTGAACATATTTAGTGTTAAATATGATGTAAACAAAAGGTTTATGTAAACCTGTCATGATAAAAGAATTTTTCTGGACGATAAATTGTCCCAGAAGTTGTTGCGATAAACGACAATATTGTTGTTTTGAGATTGTTTTCAAATAATATAATTGAACACATTCTCAGAAATCAATGAAATTTAATTCTAATGAACATTTAACACTGGACCTGGAGGACATTTAAAATATCCAAAATAAACAAACAAAACCAACAAATAAAATGAATTATGAATTAACAAAGCTGTCCTTCAAAAACAGGTTTACATGAGACCAAATCACAAGACTGGAAACTTTTATCATCCAGTTTTTGGTACAAAAAGAGAAAAACAGTAAATTATGCAAATAGAAAATATTGATATCAAAGTTGCATCAATTGATTCATTGGTTATTGCGACAGGCCTTGGTTTAGGCCAGTGGGGGAGTCAGGAACGTAAAAATGCTGCTGTGATATAATATAATAAAAAACATGAGGAATAATTAAGCTTTTCTTTCTTCCTCCAAACTTTCTTCTGGAAGTTTCCATCTCTAGTTGTGCCTGGTGATTTGGTGATCGACTCCCCCTACTGGTCTGGAGGATCAGGTTTTATGGAGCGAGTTTGCGGCATTTTCTCTTTCGCATCTTTTTCCTGCAGTTGCAGCATTTTTTTGTTTGTGTGTTTTGTAGTTTGCATCTTTTGATTTGTAAAGCCACAAATAACGTCATTTTTTTCCCATGAATTCTGTTGTTTTCATGTTCCTGCATTTCAAACATGTTTTTCTACTGGATAAAAGAAATTTGAATCATTAATGGTTTGAAATTCCCACCTTCACTCATTCTTTGAAATGTTTTGAGAAACATTTTAAACTCGCCACATGTTAGCTTGACCTCAAGGCTGCCATCCGGCTAGAATCAGTTGTTTGGACTAGATCTCTGGTTCTCAAGGACTGTTTAAAGGAAATCTGGAAAAAGAAACATTCCTGTAGGCGAAAGTTGGATCAGACTTAACACATAAATTGAGTTTATCAAATATTCCCAGTCAGTGAGCCTGGAACAGAAACTCTGGACACAAATTGCTTCTTTTTCGTGATTTTCAGGCCTTTATTTTTTTGCTAATTTGTCCTCCAGCTAATTTAGACTGAAGCTTAGCAGATGTTTTGGTTTCGAGTTAATTGTGCTGCAGCTCTGATTTAAAAATCTAAACTTTTAGTATCTAAAACTTTTAAATGATTGATTTTAAAATGTTTGAACCACTTTGTGTTTTCCAGGTTTGATTCTGATTCAGTTCAGGAGCTGAAGGACGAACGGCTGCTTCGACTCTCCTCTGCTCCTGAGTTCAGGTAGGACTTTATCAGGCTGCCCTGTCATGACCTTTAACCTTTGGCCTGCTAAACGAGGCCTGGAGAGATAGATGGAGCTGAAGCTCACTGATCGTTTGGTTTTACTAAACAAGAAAACGTTTTTATGCATCTGAGGTCTTTAGGACTTCATTGGATCTGAAATAAGAAATTACCTTTGACCTCCAGAGAGGAACTTCTAGCAGGATTAATCTGAATCTGATTCACAGTTCATCCATCCATCCATCCATCCATCCATCCATCCATCCACCCATCCATCCATCCATCCATCTTCATGCTCTCTGCAGGAAAATCTGTTCTGATCTTTTAAAATGGATCCTTAAGGTCATCTGAAGGTCATCTAACCCCTTCCCTCCTCCCCTCTCTGTGGTTCCAGACCTGGAGACCCGGTTCTGGTTGTAGCCCAGTGGTGAGGCAGCCCGGCTGCCCCTCTGCCTCCAGATGAATGAAGAGCCCACCGGGTCACAGAGACACAGCTGATGCAGGTCACTGCCTCACACACACACACACACAGTTGTGTTTTCATCACTTGTGGGGACTTCACATTGACTTCCATTAATTTCTACAGCCTAACCATTACCATAATCCTGACCCTAACTCTAACCATCACATACGTAACCACTAACCCAAAAACAACAATTTCCCTCATGGGGACCAAGAAAATGTCCCCACAAGGAGCATGGTCCCCATAACCCCACATTGTAGACAGAAATAGGTTCCCATAAGGACATAAAAACCTAGTACACACACACACACACACACCTCGGCAGCTGAGACCCAAACTCACTGCTACCACGGTTCCGTCAGAGGAAGTCCAGTAGAACCGGTGTTTCTGAATCGTTCCTTGTTTTTCCTCTCAGGGCATGCAGGTGTTTCTGCAAACATGATGAAGAAGAAGAATCCGCACAAGTGAGTCGAAGCTTCCAGCCTCCCAGTTCCCGTCTGACTGGGGGAACCGGGCCGGTTAACTGGGTTCTGTCTGCTTCTGCAGAAAGCATAAGAGCAGCCTGGGCCCGCCCACCAAGGTACTGTCCCAGCCGCGGCGCAACATCGTGGGCTGCAGGATCCAGCACATCTGGAAGGACGGAGGAGGACACGTGGTGTGGAAGGGAACGGTTCTGGATCAGGTGATCTGGGTTCAACCCGCCGGGTCAAACAGCTTCGGAAGCACTGAGGAAGTCGACGTCAAGCTTTACATTAAAGTCGACTTCTTAGATGTTAAAATAGTTGGAGAACTTTGGACCGTTTCTCTTACCCGTTCTGTTATAGCGCCGCGCCATCTTTGTTTCTTTATCTGGCTGGATGACCAGCAGCGCCTTCTGCTGGATGGCGGCCAAACTACAATAAGAGAAAATCTAAGCGGAGGTTATTAATTTATCGAGTGGAATTAATTTTAATCTAATAAACCTTTATTCGACAAGTCATTTAATTATTTTTAGTTTACAGCTTAACAGGGAGGTTTGATTCTGGAGTTTTAGAGGATAAACTAGCGTTTGTTTTCACCAGGTGCCCGTGAACCCGTCGCTCTACCTGATAAAGTACGACGGGTTTGACTGCGTTTACGGCCTGGAGCTGCATAAGGACGAGCGGGTTCAGGGCCTGGAGGTTCTGCCCGACCGGCTCGGTGAGAACCAGCTGAGACTGAAAAACAACCTTGCAAAAACCTTTTTCATTTTGTATTTTTTTAAGAGTTTTTATTATTTATATATACATATTTACACTTATTTTTCTTGACATCTTTTCATTCAACTTTTCCCCATAATTGGATAAATCACAAAACATTTCTGGTAATGGTTCCTGAATAGGAAATAATGTGAAAAACATTAGTTTCTGGTATGTATTATTTTGCTATAGCGCTTTAGCATTAGCTTCTGTTAAATACTATTTTGGTATAGTGCTAGCAAAACCGATTTTTATTATTAGTGCTTTAGGGTTAGTGCAGCCAGCGTTTTAGTTAGCTGCTCTAACTTTTAATAAGTCCTAGAATAAACCTTGTTTTGTGTGAATGTCTTTATTTTGTTTCTTACATAAAGATTCCTGAGCTGAAATGTTTGACAGAAGCTCAGAGACAGACTCCTGCGTCTGACAGAGGCTTTTGTCCACAGCTAAGTCACGCCTGACGGACGTTAGCCTAGCCGATGCCATGATCGGGAAGGCCGTGGAGCACATGTTCGAGACGGAAGAGGGCCCAAAGGAGGAGTGGAGGGGGATGGTTCTGGCCCGCGCCCCCATCATGACCACCTGGTTCTACATCACCTACGAGAAGGACCCTGTTCTGTACATGTACCAGCTGCTGGACGACTACAAGGAGGGCGACCTGCGCATCATGCCCGACTCCAGTGAGTCTGCTCACATTTGGTGTTTTCAGTTTCCCGTGCGTTGAGGTTAACGTGTCGCTTGGCGTCCGCAGACGACAGCGTCCCGGCGGAGCGGGAGCCCGGCGAGGTGGTGGACAGCCTGGTGGGCAAACAGGTGGAGTACGCCAAAGAGGACGGCGGCAAACGAACAGGCATGGTCATCCACCAGGTGGAGGCCAAGCCGTCCGTCTACTTCATCAAGTTCGACGACGACTTCCTCATTTACGTCTACGACCTGGTCAAGACTTCGTAAAGACTCTGCGGACGGCGCCACCCCGACCTGACGGAAAGTAAACAACAACAAAAAAAAAAAAAAGCAGCTCATGCCGACGCGTCTGAAGCATTTAACCCAGCACACGTTAATCCAACCATCCAAGACAAAAACACTAAGATATTCCCAACGGAAACGGGAAGAAGGCGGAGTCAAGGGCATCTAAAACCTTTCGGAGTAAATTATCATTTCAGTTCACATTCGACTTTAATTGGTTTGAGGCCGTTAAACCTTCCAGGATGAAGAAATGGGTTCCGTTTACTTTTTTAAATTGAGAACCACGAAGGCTTCTTGTTGACACAAGGCAGATCCATGCTCTTGTCCGTAGTAGCTGAATCCACTTGGAAACAAAAAGAAGAAAAACCTGAACGTTGTTGATTTCCAGTGAAAAAAGTTCTCTGATCAAATAAAGACAAGAAGAAGAAGAAGAAGCCTGGAGTTCTGGGAATGAAGGAGTTGCACTGTTTGGACTCTTTAACTCAGTGTTTATGATCCTTTTTAATCAAGACGCAGATATGGAGACCCATTTCTGCCAAAAATAAAAACCGACAAATGATTTGAAATTTTTAAAATCGTATTATGAATCAGTATTATCACCTAGAAAAATTAGCTTAAAGTGGCTTAAAAATATGTAAGAAAATATTTTACCTCTTTTTTTTTTTCATAGTTTAATAATTAGAAATTAATCAGTTAGCACAAATTAACAAGCCCCCACCCCAATGTTATTTTTTAAGAATAGAAAACTTAATGTTTGGCCTATATCTCAAATTTTAGCTTGAGTGCATTTTTTTGAGATTCCTTTTTCACCGCATCATAAATAACATTCAGTGTAGAATTTTTTGTAAAAAAAGTAAAAGCCCCCTAGTCACAGATTAATAATGGACAGGAAGTTGGGCATCAAAAATATCCATAAAACTCTGAGATAAAGAAAATAACATCTGTAAACATCAGCCTCCACACTTCCTGACACCCTGGTAGCCGCGCCGCACCGTACTGGATTAGTCTGAGTACAAAAAACTGTTTTCTCTGAGAGGCAATCAGAGTTTTATTCCAAATGTCCTGACATTACAAAGAGTTAAACGGTAGAGAAACTGGCCCACAGCATCACAGATCCTCCACTGTACTTGACAGTTTTTCTCATTTCATCCTGTTTCATAGCAGAAACATCCTGGAGTGTTTGTTCCTGGAAAGCTCAGTCATAAGCTGCTTCTCCATTACAAACATGCACAAAATTTGTCAATATTCGCTAATGTTAAAAAACACAATTTTGCAACTGCGGTGTTTCGATTGAATAAGAAACGCAACTAAAATAAGTTCAATACCATCATCTTAAAACTACTTCCTGTTGTCATCTTCTTGGTTTCCACCAGTAGCAACATCCTGTTGTTGATCACGTGGCTCATGTGAAAACTTTTGTTTCTGTTGCATTTTGCAAAATAAACCAATTTTGATAGGGCCAAAAAATCCACCTACTGCTAGCACCAAAACCTTTAACTGAAAAACGAGAGATTTATTTTCGAAATATCAAAATATCAAATTTTGCAATTATATGTTTAATGGAAACGCAGCTACTGCCCTGCATGTTTATAGTATCAAAATTGAGAGATCTTTTTTTTTTTTTAATTAAGATTCTTTATGTAACCGGATTAATTGTTGAGTTTTTAAACATTTTTCTGTGTGAGGTTGTAACTGAAATAATTCATGCCTTCACTTTTCACCAGGGAAGCCAAAAACTGTGGAGGGTGCTGAGCGTTTGTGTCAAGCAGTAGCTGGACATGTTGGTAAAAAACTGGTGGAAGTTGTACAGATAAAACCAATCAAACGTTTTTCATCACATAATATGCTACCTACACAGGCTCAATGTCACAAGTATTCAACATCCAGAGAAAAAAATCTACTTCTTGTCTTGAAGATGTCTGCAGGTAAAAACTGTGAAGAAAAACGTGACTTTTTGGTATTTTTTTCTGTTTTTGCTTTTGATCGATGCCAAAAAAAAAGAAAAAAAAAAGAAAGTCCCTTTCTTGTTGTTGAGTTGTTTGGTGTTCAAAATGATCGGACAGCTTTTTCTTGTGATTTCACTCAAGCCTTTAAATTTAATCGTGTGTCTTTTCTAAGTCGTCAATGAAGGAGCGATGGACGGGAAAAAGGCTGAAGGTTTACCTGTTTTTCTCTCGTTTTGTAGTTTATTTTTGACTCCTACCGAGCAGACGGGATGAGTCCGGAACATGTTGGGCTTCTAAAGTCAGAAATCAAAGGAGAAACAAATCAGCTGTGGAGCTGAAAATAAGAAACATTTGGATGTTCTTTTCTTTTTGCTCTACAACGAAAGTAGCCGTGATTTATCGCAGCGTAAACCTGGACATTCAGCAGGTCTTTATTTAAATCATGTACACAGTAAATGAACGCCCACTGAAGGTTTAAATTTCTTCTTCACTAATGTACTTATTGCTTTACTTTGGATTTAGTCCAGACTGAAGGTTTTCCATAAACTTGTTTTCTGACTGGCAGAAACTTTTCATTTTTAGGTAAATGTTCTCAATCTTCCCACTGATTTCTCTGATTTATTTCCACATCAGGCATGTAGATTATGGGGATGTCCCAATCTTACTGAAAAAAGTAGAAAAAAAAAGGCAGAAAGGCACACGGTATAGGCAGCTTCTTTAGGGTTAAAACATTAAAAATGCAATTTAATTTCCTCCACTATTTCAAATATTATATTATTTATGTTGTTCCTCAATTGAAGTATCTTGTATATAAAATATATATCCAAATTTCAGATACCAAACTGTTTATTCTCTGTGTAGCATCAATATAGCATTCATCATAATGTTACAAAAAATATTAGTAATGGGAAAAAGCATTTTATTTTGTACATATTAACCTTTATATTCCATAATAACAAACTAATTTCTTCTAAATGCAGTATTTTATTTTGTAGTACCTCTCATTGTTGTTACTGTAAAATCTCAATGGTACTGCTGAACCGTCGTAGCATTTAGCATAGCTGTCATAAAAAGTCTTCAGTAATGTTAAGATATAAATTTGTTTTGTTAATATGAGGAGAAACAAGCTCTATGTTTATGTTAATGGCAAAATTAAAAAAGTACTGCAGCAGAAATTAAAAATACTCATGCATATGGCTACTTAGCACATACTGAACATTGTCAATCACAAAGTTAACAAAAAAGTGTAGCTGCAGTGGTTTAAAGCTAAGGGTATATTTTGACATAGGCTAACTAGCATATGACTTGGAGGTCTGTAGTACTATATAAATGCTAAGTTAAGCTAGTTAGCCATATGCTGACTAGCTTGAATAAAATTAAGCTCTGCCTTTACAGGATGAGTCATGTTGCTTCGAGTCACTCAGTTAAAACTTTTATCCAAATGAGATCTTAACATTATAGCAGAAAAGTAAAACATTGGAATTATGCAAGTTAGCTTGGAAGTTCTCTAAATGTTAATCGGTGACTACAGATTTGACATAAATCACTTTTTCTCTTTTACCATGAAGATTTAAATTGTTTTCATTTTTATGTAACATTATATTTGCTAATAAAATTTTAATATTCTACTGACTCCAGTAATCTGACAAATTTTAAAGCTTAATTTTCATCTTTGAAATTTAGACACAAAGTTATTTTTATTTTTTGACAGTTTAAGAAGTTTAATAATCATTTTGATTTTGCTCTATGGCAATTATTATTTGGCTAAAAGTGCTCTACCATTATGTCCAAGCTAATTTTAGCTAATTACGTTATATACTATGTGTTTGTATGCTGCAGTGTGCTGACATAGAACCAAGACTGAGTCGAAATGTTTTCAAATGTTTTTTTTAAGCATTATTTTGTTCTGGATAATTTTACCATACAGTAATGCTTGTTGTTTTACATGACTACTAGCATAAAGCTGAAAGGACAATAGCATTCTATACAAGCTAAGTAGCCATTTGCTAACTTGTATAGAACCCTGTTTGCTGAAATAAAACTGATTTTCAAAGTCTCTCAGATCGGAACATCCCTATAAAAATCTACCAGTACGACTTTTTAAGTGTCAACAAATCTCAAAATGTTGCTAGCTTAAAGGTTTAGCTTTGGACTTTCATTTGTATTTTTATTACCAATATTCACAAAATCCTAAAAAAAAAAAATCAATATATAAAACTTGTCACTGTTGAACTGTGTATTTGGGGGAAAATTTGGTGCCTTTTTTTGGCTCGACAGAAAATGGCGGCGTATGTAAAACCTTCAGTGTATGAGTGTACTCCTGTGACGTAGCTAGTTACTGAGGCAGAAAACGGCTATTATTACATCTGTTCTTATATATGTATAGAAAAAAAAATTCTCCCAGTGACCTTTGGGTCTCTGAAGCTGTGCAGCTGTTTGGTTTTTATTAAGCGTATGACTGTGATCATCTCAGCAGGACACTGTTTTAATTAGCAAACACACCAACGGGTCATCACTGAGCTGTGCTTTCGGTTGGTTTAGCTCATTTTGCTGTATGTGATTTCAGACTATTGTGGTTATTGCTGGAGCGATTTGGGCCTTTCATCATCCTTCTGCCTTGTAATGTTTGTTTTTGTATGTTCAAATATGTATGTTAATTTTTATTGTTAATGGACAAACTTACACTGTGTGCTTTGTCTTTCTTTCACAATAGTTTTATTTAATCCATATGACATCACATGTTAATCAGAACTAAACTATTTTTTACCCATTATGGGTGTAAATAGTTGAGTTTCTTTGACGCCTCGGCTGTTAAAAAAGCAAAAACAAATCATCATTCTTTCACTGCTGTGCTCAATACCAATAAGTTGCCTAAACTCCTGATTTTATATCAGTGCTTATGCTGATGATCATGTAATGAGCTTCAAAAACTAATTTTTGTTAAATGTGTTAACTTGTTGGGTTGATTTTTTTATGTAAAGACATTGGATATTCAAAGCCTTTTTGACTTTTTTATAATGTAATTTACTAAATCAAATTTCTTCCGTTTACCTATAATTTAAGAAAACGTTGTAAATCAGTCGTGCAAGGTTACTTCATTCTTTAGTAATTAAATACATGCCTTAGCATGCCTTAAATTAAATGTGAGATTGATCTAATTTGTGAAAGACATGTTAAAGTTGCTTGACTTATTAATTTAGTGGTTCCATTAAATGAATAAGTCATTAAATTAATGGTTCCCAGGCTGCAGTTTAAATTGTCAGTGTGGCTCATTAAACATCTGACTGGTTAGCATGATCTGCTCTATTTAAGACTAATCACTTTAACTGGAACTTTAATTAAGCTGGCAGATATAAATCTATGATGTGCTGCAGCAAGGATTCATTGTATAGTAAAATATGTGATTTTTGTGAAATGTCTTTAGTAACTTGTAGAATCTGACCCTTTACCTACAAAAACTGCTTCAGGTCCCTTCAAAATGTCATTGATGACGTACATTTTAGATTTAGCAACAAAACTCGTTTTTTCCCACAAATTACCAAAATATGTTTTTTTCTGACAAATGCAAAAACCGCAGCAGTTGGCATCTGTTTGGACCATTTCCACCGAGTGTATCAAGGTGTAGTTGGTGCTTGAACAATTAAAATGGGTAGTTCTAAGCATTTTAACTATTAATTTTTCAATAGAACAAACATTGGGTTTGGATTTTCCTTTTTTCATAACCAGGCACCAAAATCACAACAATCTATTCATTTGTTTTTAACTTTGAGGTTCAACTTATGAAAGTTTCGACATAAATTTGTTTTTACTTCAATTGATGCAGAAATTGGGAACGTTGCTATAAAAAGTGATGATCTGACGTTCAGGCGGTTTACAGCAGACGACCAGCAGGGTCCTGGTTGAATCACATTTTATTTCAGTGCAGTTTCAGCAGGAGGAGTTCAGATGAAGATGAAGAACAAAAACTTTCCTCTAGTTCTGGTTTCTTGACGGGTTTCTGCAACAAAACGCTCCAAGAATCAGAAAACCGTTGAGTTATTTAAACGGGAAATAGACTTTACGCAGAACATCGAGTAATAATCAGAAAGAGGGAACATTGATTTCTGTAGCTTCTACTGTACATAATAATTATATATTTTGGTGATTAAATCCTACATTGAACCATTATTATCCTTTAAACCTGAACGGGGAGATTGTTTAATCCTTGGAGCGTGAAGCTGAATCTGGGAACTTTGTGAACATTCCAGAGTAAATATTTATCTGCTGAGCGTCAAACATGATCCGCCTGAATGTTTCAGGAAACCGACTTCTCTGCAACGTCTCTGACTTTCACTTTGACACGGTAAGACACGAAAACTAAGAACTCTGCTGATGTAGCATGCAGCGACTCGTATGGGCTGTAGGGGGCGCTGCTGTGATCCAGAGGTGTGGGACGAGTCGGTGGTGCGTTCAGGGCCGGCAGCGCTGGATGAAGCGCGGGTACAGGCAGACGTCCCGGATGTGGTGTCGGTTCAGCAGCCAGGTGAGGAAGCGCTCCAGGCCCAGACCGTAGCCGCCGTGGGGACACGAGCCGTACTTCCTCTGCAACGGCGGAGAACCGGGTCAGAGCGGCTTCAGCTGGATCAAACCGGGTCAAACATGGCAAACAACTGACGCTCACCTGGTCCGTGTACCAGTAGTACGGAGTCGGGTCGATCCCCTCCCTCTTGTATCCCTCCAGAAGCTCGTCTGAGTCCCAGATACGCATCGAGCCGCCGACGATCTCCCCGACGTTCGGCATCAACACGTCCACCTGGCGGCGGCAACGAGAAAACTCAGGTTTCCTCCCAACATTCACATCCGCTTCTAAACCTGCAGCTCGGATAAAACTTTATAAACATGAAAAAAATTCATAATGTAAAAACGGAGATAAATCATTTCAGAACCTTTTCTGCTTTTATCTAGTAAAATTCAACTGAAAAGAATCTGTTACGATAAACTGGTTCTGGATCCCGTCCTGTTCAGTTTTCTAACCCGTCTCCTCGGCGCCTTCAGCTTCACCGTTTCTCTGGTCTTACCGACTCTGTGAGGCGCCGGTCCTCTGGGCAGCGCTGCATGTAGAAGGACTTGATCTCGGCCGGGAAGCGGCAGAGCAGGATGGTCTCGTTGATGGTGTCGGTCATCAGCCTCTCCGGAGCTTCAGGGATGTCCTGAGAAAAACCCAGAACGAAACATTAGAGCTCAACCCAAAGTCCAGACAAACCTGACTTTATCACATCACTAAAAATGGTTGAAATGTTTTTTTTACTGGCCAGGAAGATCATAAACTGATTTACTGTCGAGACAACAGCATCCTCCGCTGGTACGTCTTATAACTGCAACCGTTCTGGACAAACCAGAAGGTGAAACTACAATCTTCAACTGAAGCAAAAACGTTTTAACTTTTCTGCTAAGGTGACAGTTTCTCTGTAGAAATGCGCAAGTGCTAAACAAAGTAATTTGTTTTAAAAAATATCAAATATAAAAGACAAATTAATACTCATTATTTTTATCATTATATTTCTATAATCATGCCAGTGTCTCATTTGAACCAAATGAATAATTTAATTGGTTCTTTCGTTGACATAAACTCATCGTTTCCACAATCCTTCCAAAGTCCTGCTACTGATAAGAATTTGATGCTGATGAAGTTTTTCCTTTGTTTTGGGGCATCTTGTAAAGTTCTACTTTGGCATCAAAGTAGAGCTTTACAAGATGCTCAACATTCCTCATTTTCATTTTTTATTATTTCCTTCTTGGAGTTATAACATTACGACTTTACTCTCACATTCTTACAACTTTATTTTCGTAGTTTTACGACTTCACTCGCATTCATACGACTATATTATTAACACTGTTGTATTGCTCTTATAATCTCATTTTTTGAAAAACTGTCTTTTGGGTTTTATCAACTTAAACTGGCTTATTTTCGTTACGAGTATTTGCACCGTTACACCTGCATTAACAGACCCTCCTGATGGTGTGAAAACATTCAAGTCAGAGCAGACTGAGTCAGGATGTGCTGCGTTTAGTCGTCACCTCTCCAAACTCGTAGTAGGTCCCGTCGTCCTTCTTCACATCGTGCTCTCTGAGCCACTCGATGGCCTCTGTGTAGTTCATCCTCTTGAAGGGTCTCTTTGGAGGTTTGAAGTCCTGGAAAACAGAAATAAAAACCCAATGTTACCAGAGACGCAGTATTAATAAACTAGTGGAGCCGCGGTCTTCTGTCTCGTACGGGGTTGATGTCGTAGAGCAGCTGAGCAGCGGGAGATTTGAGAACCCGGTCCACCACATCACAGACCAGATCCTCCAGTCGGGTCAGCAGGTCCTCAAAGGAGATGAAGGGACACTCGGCCTCGATGTGAGTGTATCTGAGAAAATGATAAATGACACAGATTTTCAGCTGAAGTGGCTAAAAGTTGACCCTTCCCTGGGTTTTTTCTGGGCTGAAATCAGTTTCACACCCAAAAAGCCTCCTACGGTCCTTTTAGTCTTAATGAGAGAATATTTTAGCTCCACTCACTCGGACAGATGTCTGCGGGTTCGGGACTGCTCGGCGCGGTACGACTGGGCGATGCAGAAGGTGTCGCCCAGGGCAGGTATGCAGGTCTCCAGGTAGAGCTGGGAGGATTGGGTCAGGTACGCCTGCTCGCCAAAGTAGTCGAGGTTAAACAGCGTGGAGCCGCCCTCCACCTGGGTCTGCACCAGCGTGGGAGGAGTGATCTGAAAAATTAAAGATGCACATATAACGGAGTCTGAGAAGATTTCACATTTTTACTGATGCCGAGTGGACTTAATGTTTCATGTAATGAAATCAATATTTCAGTGGTATAATTCACCCCACACAGCATGCTAAGACATTATACATCAGTTAAATTTAAGAGCTGTTTGAGTTGCTGTGTGTCACCTCGTAATATCCGCGGCTGAAGAAGTGGTCTCTGAAGCACTGGGTCACCGTTGATCTCACACGCAGGATCTTGGAGACGTTCTCTCCTCGGATCAGCATGTGCCGGTTGTTCAGCTGGACGTCGACGTCAGACTCTTCGTTCAGCAGGTTGTCGGCGCCGCCTGCTGGAGCTAAGCCCACCAGCTCCCAGAAATCGCAGTGCAACTCGTGGCCACCGGGGGCCTGGCAGGAAAAACTCAGCATGTTTATCACATGTTTAACTAATTATACGCTATAATTCTTGAAAAGAAATCACCGTTTTATATGTGGCACAGCATAGAAATGTGAAGCTTAGTCACATTCTTAATATTTTAGCAACACTATTTAATACTGAAGTGTTGTTAGAGGGCATGGGAGACATTTTTCTTTTTATTACAAATAGTGTCAAAATCAAGTGGTTCAGGCATCTCCAGATTAAATGTTCTTCATTTTAAATTTGAACATTTATTTCTATATCTTTTCATAATGTTGCTATTATTTTTCTAACATTTTATTTTTAGACATTTTATTTCAATTAGTTATGTTTCCTTTGTCTTGATGCAAATTATTTTTATTTTATTTGTATCAAAGACAAAAAAAAAATCAGTTTTTTAATCATGTACTTTTAGTTTGTACATATTTATTTTACTTTTTTCATTTATGTTTTACTGCTTGGAGAAGGTGCGTTTGACTTGTTTACCTGTTTCCCCTCAGGAACCGCAGTGATGGTCCCGTACAGAGCTACAGTGCTCTCTGTGGACAACAGCAGCCCGTTGTAGCACTGACACTAAACATAGGAAAAAAAACACACCCAAGTTTTATTATTTAAATAAGTTTTGTAGAGAAGGAGCAGAACTTGTTTGAGATTTTCTACAAGTCTTGCAAGTTTTCTGAAGGTCTAAATGTTTTACGAAACTTAAAAGAACAGAACATATGACAGTTTGGATCAGTAAATGCAAAGAAACAACAGCTGGAAACGAGTTTTACCAGTTTATCAGACAGAACACACTGGAGGAAACCAGTTCCATCCCTCAGCACGATGAACATCAGGTTCTTCCCTGCAGGAAAAAGTAAAGTCCAGTGAATCCCGGCTCTCATCCAAGCCACGAGGTGCATATAATTCTGCTGTTTCTCACCCTGCCTCCGGAGGCGGTGGACCCATCCGAACACCTTCACCCTCTCACCTCGCTTGGCCTCCAGCATGTGGATTTTCACCTGGAAAAACAAAACATGAGCTACATGTTATAGCTCCACCCAAACAGGATTTCTGGTAAAATTTGCCTTTGGAGGACATGGATTCATGGAAGCGTTGATAGGCAAAATGAAGACAAAGCAAAGTGACTAATCTACCATAAACTTTAGTCGTTTATGAGCTGGACTGATGAGAGTACTGTTTAATCATTGCAGGGAATAAAATATGGTGAAAACTGGTATTTTTACAAACCTTAAACCAAGAAATACCTTCATGATAAAATATTTTGTAATCGAGAAATCTAAAAATGGATTAAAATATCAAAAGAAAAAACTTCTGGTCATATTTGAAAATTAAATCTATACTGTCAAACATTCTTGTTTCCATTTTGCAGCTTTTTAAAATCCAAACTCTAAGGAAATACAACCACTTCTTGTTTTAAACATTTAAATGAATAAGAAGAATGAGAAGGGGAGACCGACCGTCTCAGGCTGAGGAAGGTTTGGGTCGTCCACTATCTCGATTTTCTTGGCCTCCTCCAGGTTCTTCTCCCGCCTCTCGTTGTCCTCAGACTACGCAACAAATAAAAAGACACAGTTTAAAGACACAGTCACCACCTGATGGATAGTTTTAGTAAAAATCGGACCACAAACCTCTTTCTTGTCTTTGGCGTCGTTCTTCATCTGCTCGCGGTTGAAGGCTTTCTTAGCGTTTTTCATCTGTGTTTTTGAGATCACCGCCCATCGCTGAAGACAACACACAGCAAAATCAGACGTTTTTACTAAATCTTACTTAAACAGCTGGAACAAACCGGTTACATTAGGAGTGGTGCCATCCTACCATCAAACATAAATGTGTGGAGTTTATTAGTTCTGCTGGGTCTTTAAGTCAGGTGGATATGTGGGGAAGAACCTCATGCCCACTGTTAAGCACGGTGGAGGATGTGTGATGCTGTGGAAACTCACCTCTCCCTCCTTCTGGGACTCCACATAGATGGTCGGGAATGGTTCCTTCCCAGCAAACAGCAGCGCCTGACAGGTTCAGATCACAAACTGAATTTAAGAAGTAGAAACAAAACATCTACGGCAAAAAATTTAAGATAAATCTAAAAATCGCATTTTTTTTTTGTTTGTTTTGAATTATTTTAATTCAGTTCAGCTTCAAAGCCTGCATCTATTTCAATATAATTACAAAGAAATTGATTTAAAAATTATTAGATTTAGGAATTCCCTCATATTGACCCATCATATATTGATGTTTATCACAGATTTGCGGTAAAAAAAAAAAAAGTGCGGCCCGTTGTCTGCGTGGGGAAAACCTGCCTTGAGCGGAGTTTTGAAAGGTTTCTGCTCCGACCCGTCTCCATCCTGGTCGCTGCCGTGTTTATCAGAGACGTACATCTCAGCTGAGGGACGGAAACAAAAAGAGCAGGTTTAAAACAAGAACGCAGAGACTCCATGATTTACCTGAAGGAGGTTAAAGTTCAGCTGACTCTGAAATCATGAACTTGAACAACGCGGATGATGTCAGGAAATAACCTACTGGGGAGTTTCTGCTCTGATGAAACAGATAAAAACTCCCTGATTATAATTATATGAATTTAAGTTAAACACATTTTTGGTCTGGATAAAACCAGGCGATCACATCAAGCCAACAGATTTAAATTTTTTCCATTTTAAAAAACATTTCCAGACTAAAATCGACCATTTTCTGAACCGATTTTTTTTCTTTTCAAGATTTTAGTTCAAATATTTACTGTAAATTTTCCTGTTAGCTCCAAACCTGAACTATGTGTCTGATTTATGGTTGTACCAGAAACACAAATATCCAAAGGTTCCGGCTTCAGATTTCTGTATAAAAATGAATCCAAATTAACAAATTAAAATCCCAACTCAAATTAAAATTATAATTTTAACCAGAATCTGTTTCTATTAGTTATAAAGAAGAACCCAGATGAGTAAAACTGAAAGTAAAAGAATGTTAAATGTTGCAACATTACAGCAGGACATTTTGACATCAACTCATCTGCAACTGAATCACCAGAAACATTTAAACTATAAGTAATAATTTGATGATCTATTTAAACCAAAGAAGCATTTAGTCCATCTAATCGGCCCCAACCTGAGTTAGTTTTAGATTTATGCTTCAATGCAGAAATGGGGCAAATTTTTTACAGCCTTCATTTTTGATTCAAAAACCTGAATAAAAGAACCAGCAGTAAACTCAATGTTTGTTGCATTAAATATATATATATATAAAAAAATTAAAACAAAATGACAATGAGTAAGCAGTAAATAGTGAAAGGGAGAAAAATGGGTCTAAAATATAATGTAATTTCTGGGTTTGGGTCAAACTGAGGTTATATTTACATTAATCAAGTTTTTGCTCCTTCTTTTCACCAGATTCAGAAAATAAGCATCTAAATACAGAAACAACCTGTTTTCCAATGTATGACAGGCTGAAAACATTTTAGTATAACTTTTTAGTATATATATAATACACTATATTTTTTTCTCTAAAGGAAATATAGTGTAGCAGGAGAAAAAGGCCACATGTACATCTTATTAAAATTATATACAATTTAAAAAATGTTAATTTACATTTTTGTAAATTAAGTTAAAAAAAAATCCTGTATTACATAGATTTATTACACAAATACACGTTTTAATTGTTTATTTGTGTCAATAATATATAATATAAGAAAAATATAACAGCTCTGGTGCTCAGGTAACACCATATGTCTTAAAGTTCAACCGAGAAACCTTTTTAAATTCCGTTTTTATTAAATTACCCGATTAATAAAAGTAACGTGAGTAAAAAATGTTGCATTTCCTCCACAGATTGGTCGTCATACTTTATCCCGTTAACCTCCGCATTGCAGAATGACAGCTACCTTAGCCTGAATTAGCCCAACATTAGCTTTCGGTCTTTATTTGCGTTTTTCATTCAGTCTGTAAGCGAAAGATAAGACCAGTTGTAGTAAATTAGATCAAACTAGAGACTCGCTTATTGATAAAGCAGAGATTTAACCACCTTTATCATCGCCACACCGATCCAGACAGACACACACACACACACACACACATGTCCCTGCTAACCAGCTAGCTCCTCCTGGACAGGCTCATTTATTTCTTACCGACCGAGACTTGGTCCACACCTTTAGTTATCTCCGTCGCCATGTCGATCCACGTCTAAAATCACCTCGCTGAAAGCAAAAGGTGGAAACTTTGTATTAAAAAAATCTAAATCAGCCGTCAGAAACAAACACCGGCGACGTATCCGAGCTCCTAACGTGCAACTTTGCATCAGCCCTACCGCAGCGTCATAGAAAAGGCGAGACAGACATCTGATTGGTCAGTCTGGAAACGTCACGCATATTGCGTTGAATCTGATTGGTTACATTCAATGTCAACAACTGTTGTATTCAATGTTAGCTTGAATTCATATTGAAGGGTTTTCGGAGGAAGAGAAACTAATAATATATGTTTCACGTAAGATACATTTCATTTCGAAATTACATTTTTGAGACTTCACTTACATTTTCAAAGCAAAACACAATATGACATTTACTTGTTTTTCAACTATATACCACAAAACCATATTTTTATATCCGTTATTGAACGTATCATGAAGAGGCGGGGTTAGACAGACTACTTTTCTGTCAGGTGTCATGATGCATTCAATTGAACTGTAAAGTTGGAAATTAGAGCTACGTCACACCCGGATCTATCTCTGTATGACTGTTCATTGCGTTTAAGACACTTTATTTTAAACAGTTAATAAATGACGGAAACTATTTCTACAGAGCTACAAGCACAATGTTACAAATGACATTTATAAGTTATAAGGTTATTTTACATTGAGCTTGTTGAAAATACGTTTTAAAAATCATAAAGTAATAAAACACTCCAAGCTAAGGAACAACTCAGACATTAAAGATTTAACCCACATTTATTGCAATTAGATAATTAAAATAAATACAACGTAAACAAATACACTCACTTAAAGCAGAAATAATCAGATTTAATGTTTGAACTTTAGCAAAAAAATGATTATGTCGACATAAAGGCAGAAAACAATTTCATATTTGTCCATTAGGAAAACAACGCGTATTATTTTGGTTTTCAAATGAATTATATTTTATGTTGCATTTTAAATCTTATATTGTATTAAACTTTGTATCAAATATTCATATATCAAATATAAATTTTTATCATACTGTATCACTTCATCTCTGTTTTACTGAGAAAAAGGTTTCCCTATTGCAGGTCTTATTTATGGAAAAATAAACAAAAATGTCCTGAAATAAGAAATACCTATTTCAAATTTTGTATAATAAAATTTTGCTTTTGAGTCGTAATCTACTGTGACCCACTTGTGTGCAGTCCTTGCATCTAGTGTAAGGGGGCAGAAATACCTATTTCTTATTTCATTTCATTGCATGCGTACATGCAAAAGAAATAGAAATTCAATTGTTCAAGAATCAGAATTATTTTAATCATATCAGATATCTTCCAATGCAGTAGATTTTGCTGATAGGTCACAAATCTGAGCCCAGGCTTCATGATAATATAAACCAAACCCAGGACAGAGAGGTCGGGTGAACGTTGTCTGGATTCTGTGCAGGAGGCTCATGTTGTCGTTGGAGACGCTGTAGAAGGACAGAACACCTGCACTGTGATCCAGGTAAACTCCTATTCTGGATGAAAATGGGCCTGAGACTGGAGTTTTGATCCAGTTGCATCTGATTTCATAACCCTGACAGCAACACTGCAAAGCCCAGGACTTTTTATTGTTTCCAAACACACTTTCTTCACCTTTTTTGCTGATGTCTTTATATGAAACTGCTATGAACACTTCCTCACCGCCATAACCTGTTTGCCACTCCACCTCCCAGTAACAACGCCCAGTTAGAGCTTCTCTGCACAAAATCTGGGGCCAGCATAAGAACTTATCTGGATGATCCAAAGACTCATATTTTGTATAGTTAAATTTTGCTTTTGAGTCGTAATCTACTGTGACCCACTTGTGTGCAGTCCTTGCATCCAGTGTAAGGGGGCAGGCGTACTGCAGGAACTCCCCTCTGGTCTGAGGTTCTGCCTGTGGAACCAGAGCCTCCATGCTGGTTCCAGTTGGTGGAACTGGTCTCCACTCCTCGGTGAGCAGCTCCTCCAGTTCGTCCCTCAGCTCAGAGACCGATCCCTCTGCGTCTCGTCTGAAGCCGTCAGACTGAACGTCGATGCGGGTCGGGTCAGAGGCCTCTCCGAGTCGGGCCAGGGAGCCGTAGTTCTGCAGAAAGCGGACGTGGTCACTGGTCTGCTGCAGCTCCTCCAACATGGCGGCTCTCCTCCTCAGATCCCTGATCTCCTCCTCCAGCGCCTCCTGCAGCTCCTTCACTTTCTTCACCTCAGATTCCTGCCGAGATCGGAGCTGCTGCTTCACGGCGGTGAAGATCTGCTCCGCGTTTCTCAGCGCCTCGTCGGCAGACTGATGGATGTCCTGCTGCGCCTGCTGGAGCTTCTCCACCTCCTGCTGCCTGCCCCGGATCCTCCGCTGGACGTCCTGCCGACGCGCCGCCAGCTCCTTCTGCTTGTTGCTCATCTCTGCGGCGGCGGAAAGCGTCTGGTGGTCCTTATGCTCGTCCATCAAGCAGAGGTAGCAGATGCAGCTCTGGTCGGTGCGGCAGAAGATCTTCATCACCTCGCTGTGCAGCGGGCAGACGCTGTCCTCCAGCTGCCCGGACGGCTCCACCAGCTTGTGCTTCTTCAGGGCGGAGATGGAGAAGTGAGGCTGGAGGTGCCGCTCACAGAACGACACCAGACACTGCAGGCACGACTTCGCTGCTTTCTGCTTCTCCTCGCTGCAGAAATCACACAGCACATCTACAGAGAGAACCGTTTGGACCAAAGTTAGCATAGCTAGCTAAAACGAAGGAAATAATGAGAACTGAAACTGAGAAAACGTGGGCAGAAAACACTAAATCTGTACTCAAGTGAGAGTAAAACTATCTCTACTCTAGTAAAAGTAAAAAGCAGCCATCCAAAAAATTAGTAAGAAAGTATTTGTTAAAAAGTCTACCCAACAAATTATCAATCATTTAATATTTAAAAATTACATCAGCAGACAAAGTTAAGTGAAAATTTTGGTATTTTAAAAACAAAAAAAATCAAAATCAGGCAAAAGAGATTTTTTTTTCAAATCAGTTTCTTTCAATAAAAAAAAACTTATGAAATTTTAAGAAAAACTGCAGGTTTCTGGTGACTATTAGGCTAAACATGTTTGTTTTACATTCAGAGGGTAAAAAAATCCAGGAATTTTACTCTAAAGTGGCGAAACTTCAAAATGAAATTACTCAAGTAAAAGTAAAAAGTGAAGCGCCGTAAAAAATACTCTAAAAGTTTAATTTTAAAAAAAAGTTACTTAATGTAGCAACTGACTGCCAAGACCAGTTCATCAGTCATTTAGGTCACGCCTGAGTTCACATGACGTGTGACGTCACACTGGCAAACGCTCTAAAAACTACTTAGAACCAACTGAACCACAGAAACAAACGGAATGAAACCCGGAGCTGCTCTGACCCTGGCTGGGCGCGTCGGGAGCCGCCGGCGGGCCGCCGCTGCTCCTCCTGTCCTCCACCAGGTCCGCCAGCACGGAGCTCCGCACCAGCGGCGGCCTCGGGCTGAAGCTCTGCCTGCACTGCGGGCAGCGGGGGGTCCCCTCCGCGCCCCAGTAGCTCCCGATGCAGCTCAGGCAGTAGCTGTGGCCGCAGGGGATGGTGGCAGGATCCTTCATGAGGTCCAAGCAGATGGAGCAGCTGAGTTTGTCCTGCTCCGGTTCCGGTCCAGGCTGCGCCATTTCTGAGCTGCTTTCAGGGCCAAACACCAGGAAGAGGAGGGACACAGGCAGGACGGCACAGCGCCCCCTGCGGGTCACAGCCAGAGCTGGGGGGATTCTTTACTTTAAATAGGACTTATTTTGATTTATGAAAAAATACACGTTCATTTTTACTCAGTTTGGAGCGAAATATTTAGTTGCTGACTAAATATCTAATTTTGATCCGATTACCGAGCTAAATAGTTAATTTGTAAGCTAAATGTTCAGTTTGGAGCTAAATATTTGGGTTGTTTGATAATTATTTAATTCGAAGCTAAATATTTTGCTTGCCAAGTATTTAGTTTGTCCTAAATAGCTACCAATCTAACTAGTTCATTTGTCAGCTAAACATTTAGCTTGTAGCTACATATTTAGCTTGCTAACTAAATAGTTTGGAGCTGAATATTTAGTTTGCTAACAAACATTTGAGGTCTGAGTCTAATTCTCTTTAGTACCTATCAGTTGCTTCTGATTTTTTTCTACTGCACTTTTTCCTTCCACTTAATTTCCCATCAATATTCTTAAATACAGCACTTTGTGAACAACAAGCTGCAGGATCCGGTTGTGGTTTATGACTTTGTAACCATGACGTTTATGTTTAAACTAACAAACATTAAAATGAACTGTTTAAAACTGAAGCAACCAGGAAGCGCATGCCTTTGAAAACAGATTGTGTTTTATTTACAGCGATTTCAACAGAATTACAATATAAACGACTGACAGACGGAGCGCCCGGTGAGAGCAGCAGGAGGGACGCTGGAGGTCCGTTCTTCTTCTTCTTCTTCTTCTCCTTTGGCAGAAGGAAAAACCCTCGACTGTTTCTGCAGCCTCTCCTCCTCCTGGTCCTCCTCTTCCTCCCTCAGTGACTCTCTCCTTTCTTCCCGACAACCTGCAGGGTGAAAACATGAGCAAGTCTCTGCAGAGCGGGCGGCTTTAAGCCTCGATAAGAGCAGGTTTGTTGCTCCGTATCGCGGCTTTAAGCCTCGATAAGAGCAGGTCTGTTGCTCCGTATCGCGGCTTTAAGCCTCGATAAGAGCAGGTCTGTTGCTCCGTATCGCGGCTTTAAGCCTGGACAAGAGCAGGTTTGTTGCTCCGTATCACGGCTTTAAGCCTGGACAAGAGCAGGTCTGTTGCTCCATATCATGGCTTTAAGCTTCGATAACAGCAGGTCTGTTGCTCCGTATTGCGGCTTTAAGCCTGGACAAGAGCAGGTTTGTTGCCCCGTACCCGTTTGAAGTCGTTCATGTTGGTGGCCTGGACCGGAGTGCCGATGAACGTCAGGTAGTTGATCTTTGTCGTTTCCTCGTCTCCTTGGTTTGACTTGACAAACAGCTGCAGAAGGAAACAGGAAGTGGATGAGACACAACATCAGGGTGTCCAAAGTGCAGACGGCTCAGTAGCTCCATACTCCAGTACATGGAGCTGATGCAGACGGAGTTTGTGTTGGATTTTCAAAAACACATTTATTTACCGCTGCTCCTCATCTACTGTTTTCTCCTGCTGCTCTCCATATCTGCAGTTTCTCTGCCTGGTTCTGTCCAGTAAACACACCTGGTCGTATTTCAGGTCATTTAACTTCCAGACGTCGTTTTCCTCACCGTGACACTCTGGACGTTCTGAAACTTGACGTAGCGCAGCGGGATCAGGCCGTCGTCTTTGTAGTCTTCCTCGGACAGCTCCAGGGCCTGGGTGGCTTTGCTCCGCTCGGCGTCGTCGAAGTCCATCGACCGAGGAAGGTTGATGAAGACCTTCAGGACCTTGGGGGCGCGGGCTGAGGCGAGACGGCACGCGGTGAAGGAGGGTCGGGTTTTAAACGCCTCGCCTTCAAAAAAAAAAACTCACCTAAATCTGAACACTGGAGCTTCATGGAGAAAAGCTTGACGGGCTGGTTGAAGGCGATCGTTATCAGCAGCTGGAGAAGGAAACGGTTATCAGTAAAGCGAACAGGAAGTGTGAATCCTGCGTCACTCGGGGTCAGAGGTCACCTGCTCGTCGCAGTCGGACTCCAGGCAGGACGAGTCTTTGACTAAGCAGTTGTCGAAGCCGCAGTCGTCGCTCTCGTTGAGGCACTCGCAGCCGGCTTTGTTGACGAAGGGCATGAGGTCCATCTGAGCGACACAGACAGAGGTCAGAGGTCAGAGCGGGGTCGAACCGGGTTCCAGTCAGCACAGGTTCCAACTGCAACTGCAGTTTGTTGTGTTTGTTAGAAAACAAAATCCTGACTTTAAACTTTCCTTTAGGAAAGACTCGATCTTCCCCAGAACTTATAGAACTGAAAGTTTCATCCATCATTTGTGTTTTTATTTCATCAGCTTCATTACAAAGTAACTGAATGTAATGAAGGGGCATCACTTTTTCACCTGACGGCCCGATAGACCCGGTTCTACTGGAACCAGAACTTTAACATCTGCTCCAACTGCTGGTTCTCTCACCCTGCTCTGAGTCAAACCAGCCTGTTCCCCTCCTGGCCTGTGGGGGCGCTGCACCAAGAACCACTGAAGACACTGAGAGCAACTTCCTTCTTCACCAGATGGAAACAAAATGGAGGCGTCAGATTTCAGCGGCTGGAGGATTTCATGAATCATTTCTCCCATTAGCGCTAGGCTAGCACTTTTGTTTTGGTTGTGTTTACCCAGGAAGTGGACTCCGGTCTGCTTGGCATTCACATGCATTCAAATCGAACCAGAGTTCACTTCCACTGAACCCAGTCCGAGGTCTGAAGTCTAGAGTTTGTTCTTTTGGTTTGATGACACATTCACTCCACAAACGAACCGGAGTTCAACTAAAGAGGACGGAACAGGGCTGGTGTGAATGCAGCCTTTTACATTTCTACAAACACGTTTTGGATAATAATTTCCAGCTTTCTTTAGCCTACCAGCTACCAGCTCTGCCAAGCAAGGGGGCAATTTGGAGGTGTGTGCCCTTCTCCCCCTCTTTGATGCCCCATTATGATTCCTTAATTTAACTGCTTTTGCTATAATCCTTTTGGCCAACAGCTCTACAGTAAATCACTCTGATAAAACCCCCAAACTTGAGCTTTCCATCTTTCTATTCAGGTTTTATTTCACTCCAAGAAGCTGATGTTTCTGTCTGTGTGTCACTTTCCCAAACTCGGTGCTCCAGCTTGGACAAAATGTTTGCTTTAGCCTCTGATTACTGGTTTTAACTGGACAGGTTCCTGAATCCAGAACCAGGCCTGGACCCGTGTGGTGGAGCAGACTCACGTATCCCTTGGGAATGTCCGAGTCCTCGTTGTTTCCCGGGTCGTTCTCTGTGTGCTGTTTGATCTTCTCCTCCAGGCCCGCCGCGTCCGCCCCCTGGTACTGGTCCACCCGGACCCGGTTCCTGAAGAACAGGAAGGTGGGCGTCGCTGAGATGTTGTTGGCTCCCGCTGTCCCCTGAGGAAACAGAAAAACAACTTTTCTCAGTTTTAAAAACGGGATTAATGACGTTACAGAGTCTGAGCCTCAGCAAGAAAATCACTTTCAGATTCAACCTGTAGAACCTCAAGTTGTTTATTTACTCATTTTGAAACAGCTTCGGATCCCAAACACACGTCTGTATGTTATCACACAGAAATCAAAGGCTTGATAACATCTAGATGAACGTGTGGAGATGTTTACCTGACAGACATGAACGTCGACCTCCAGGAAAACCACATGTGGATATTTGTTGCTGAACATGTTAAAAGCCGGAGATATTCTGATGCACGGCCGACAGCTGCAGGGAAGAGCAGAGCGTCAGAAAGCAAAAACTGTCCATCGTTCCTCCGTAAAACAATCAATTCAGTTCATTTCTGTTCAGTTTGAGAAAGTTATGGAAGCTAATCTGCTTTAATCTGAGCTAGCAGGAGGATGTAGATATTAAATAAGAGCATGAGAGTACACAGAAATTTTACTCAAGTAAGAGTTGCAATACTTCAATATAATTTTACTCAATTAAAAGTAAAAAAGTATCCATTCAAGAAGTTACTCAAGCGTAAAAAAGTATTTGGTAAAAAGTCTACTCAAGTGTCAAGTAATAGATAAAATTATCACTTAATATTTAAAAATTACATCATCAGACAGACCAAAATATAAAGCTAAGTGGACATTTTTGGTATTTTAAGACCCAAAATGACAATAATTCATATAAATAACAAATATGACCAAAAAAAAAAATCAGTTTCTTTCCATATAAAACTTTAACAGAAACTGCAGGTTTGTGTCTGTGTCCGGTGATATTTTGGTTAAAACTTGTTTCTCATTCAGTGGGTAGAAAATCCAAAACTTTTACTCAAGTAAAAGTAAAAAGCAAAACTTTTACAGTAAAAATACTCCTGACATTACATTTCTGAAAAAACGTCACTCAAGTAAATATAATGGAGTTGATGTAACTAGTCACTACACCAACTCTGAATAAGAGGGAGCCCAGGATGGAACCTGGGGAAACGACGTGAAATACCGCAGCTTGTACGTGAAATAGCGCCCCCTTCGGTTCCGGAGGGCAATGGTTCCAAATATGGTAATGATCTAACCAGCTCCTCCTCACAAGTACTGAAATAAACTTAACAATGTCTGGAAAAGGTATTCAATCAATGATGTAGAAATGTGTACGTCCACATTATTTTAGTTTTAAGGTAGATCCAGTTAAGCCTTTAAGCCACTTTAAAGGTGGAAGAAGTTCTGAAATTAGGATTGATTTGATATTTTCTTATACTGACAAAACATAAAAAAAACATATCCTGGTACAGCTTTACACGGTGCCGGTTAATGTTAATATGTTTCTGTATATTACATCAGAACCCTGTGATTACAGCGGTGCTACACCTCTGCAGCTAACTTACTGTAATACTGCCAAGTCATTGTAAGCAGCAGAGCTAGTTAGCTTCCACCGGCTAACAACAGCATGAATCTGGGAGAAAATCGGAGCTACTCCAGCATCCAGCTGGTTTTACGTCTTTAAATCTTGATCTTCCACGTCCACAGGACCCACACACAGAGCCTGGTTAGTCGCCCTCGGCCCGTGTGAATGATCTTACCCGGCCATTGTGAACTTCACCACGGCTAGCCTGGAGCCGGCGGCCGCTAACTCCGGCTGGAAGTCCGGGTCGCTGCCGATCACTTTAACGCCAACCATGGTCCGGTTCTGTGCTGGGGTCCGAGCCTGATCCTGCGGGAGATGTTCAGAGCAGGAAACCGGGCAGCCTGGTGGGTTAAACGGTTTTGTTTTTAGCTTTCTGTCACGAAATTAGCTCAGCTGCACACCATAGGAACACACTGCACCGTTAAGAATGGAGACTCCTGATTGGTCAATTCCTGACAGGAAAGGCGGAGTTTGTTCTTCTTCTTTGGTTCCTCAACTCCTCTTTGCTGCCCTCCAGTGGAAACAGAACAAAACAGTTTGATTAAAACTTTCACCCATTCAGGTCATTTGAGGCTCGGTGGGAGTTTTTAAAACTTGCTTTTGGTTCCGTCAACTACATTTATGTCGGACTGGAATTGATGTAGTTCATAATAATAACTAGAAAACTTCTTCAAGGCTTTTGTATGGTTCCTTTGGTATGTGACACCCATGATTACTGTCTATATTTTGTTTCTTAGTTAGGCTGCAGGTTTTTTTTTTATTTTAAACCCCATTAAAGACTCGTTATAATTATTGAATAAAACAAGCTAGAGTTTCTGTGAGCTTTATTTTTTGCCTTATGTAGCTAGATTTAGGTTAGCTGTTAGCTCAACTATGATTAGCTGTTAGCTTGACTGTTATCAGGTGTTTATCTCGCCTCTTAGTTGCTCTTTTGAAGACTTGAATTAAGCTTTTCTCTACTAAATTGCTAGCTTGTCTCTGAATAGCTGCTATCTACACTTAGCTTAACTGTGATTAGCTGCTCGCTTGCTTGTAAGTAGTAGTTAGTTTATACTAACTAAACTATACTAGCTGGACTTTAATTTAAAACATTCTTTGAATAATTAATTGAGCTGTTTGGTAACTAGGATCAACTGAAATGATTTTTGATGAAGTGCCTGCAGATGACATTTGTTGTTAATTGAAAAACTGAGTAGAATTGAGTTACTTTTATATTATTTGTACCATAAGTAATCAATCAATCAACCAAACCAAGACTATCATTACATTAAAAAATGTTGGTTAGAGTTTCATTTATTATGGTTCAAAAGCTACCAAACCGCTGGGTTTTTCAGCGGTCTGGTTGTTTTTACAGTTTTCCGGAAGTTTGTTCCAGTTTGTAGGTGAATGCCTCATTTTTGGTTCTGGTTCTGGTAATGCAAAGCGAACCAGAACCAGATATGAAATGAACAATGTGATGCTAAAGCACATTGTGGCAAACAATTGTGGAAAGATACTGTCTATTTCACACAACCTCACGGTTAAAAACCAAAAAAAAAAAAAAAAAAATTAACTGTCCCTTTAAATCACCATGGAAACAGAGAAGCGCCTTGGAAATCCGAGGTTACGTGAAGACCTTGAAGGCATCTTGAGCGTCGGTCCCCCACCCCTGAAGCGAACGGGGCCACATCCGTCAGAGCCGCAGCTCTCTCGGAGGCTTTCATCCCGCACAGCCGAGCCCGGTTCCTCTGCGCGGATCCTCCCGTCCATCCGAACCGGCGGAGCGATGCGACGTCCCGGCGGAGAGAGCAGCGGAGACCAAGCGGCCGGGCAGCAGCGAGGAGCATCTGACTGAGTTTCCACCAAAGAGAGGTGAGCGGCAGACAGAAAACAGGGGGTTCTGGCTGTGTGTGTGTTCGGGTTCTGCTCGGCGACGCGTTTCGGTCGTGCTCAGCCCGGCATCAGTGACTGGCAGGCGGGATGAGTCATAGCCTGAGCGGCGCTGCCGCTGGAGGAGCGCAGCTCTCCGCAGCCTGAGCGGCTTCATTATCAGCTGCTGCTTCACATGCAGAGCGCAGCCAGCGGCTCCACGCTGAGGCTCCACGCTGAGGCTCCACGCCGTCCACAGTTTGCATGAAGTGTGGGCGGCAGAGATCCACAGATCAGACACGAGACAGAAATGTTGTCTAGTCTGTGTTGCATCTAACTTTGAATCTACAGTTAATGAAACTTTTTCAAATATAGATGCAGATAAATACTTTCAAATGGGGAGAAGAAGAACCAGGGAGTTCTGCTTGTCCCTGTAGCTGTAAATAAGGATATTAAAGGAAAGTTAAGTGGAAGGAAAAAGTGTCCCTCTGTATGCTTTAGATCTAATAAGCTTCAGCAGAGAGAATAAAACAGAATGTACTTTATTGATATCAAAGGGGAAAATTGCTTGTTTGTTGACAAAGTGTTAAATGTTAGTAAAGACAAACATGCAACATAAAATGTATATATATGTACATCTAAGCCAAACTGCAGGTGCATCTTGATCATTTCAGAACCAGGAAATGCAATTTTCAAAGAAGCAGCTTGTTCACTTAGCTGCATCTAAGCTTATGAACGGAAAGTTAAGTGGAAGGAAAAAGTGTTTGTGTGAAGAAACCCTGTTGCTCTGCGCTGTTTTATGTTCATGTTGATGATCATCGACGAGCTGCAGCAGATCCAGATCTCAGACATTTGAGTCGTTTTCACTCATGTTGGAAATCTAAAATACGAAGAATTAATAAACATCAAAAAGATCCCTGGATGTTTTAAATCAAATAAATTAGAATGTCATTGGACAGTTAATCAGTTCAGTAAAGAAGCAAACTGTTCAGAAAGCTTTCTATAGGCGTTGTAATGGAAAGTTGAGTGGAAGGCAAAAGTGCAGCTGTCAGACAGTTTTGCTCCTGGTTTTTCTGTTTGTTTTAGGTCTAAATTATGTCACCAGATTTCAGCAGATCTCAGTATCCATGCTGGATTCAGATTTAACTAATTAACTCCTGGTGGCCGTAAATGGAACTGCAGGTTCATCTGAATATCATTGATTAGTTAATTAGTTCAATGATTCAACGCAAGAAGTCATGAAAAGGTTTTGCTTTTTTCATTTTTCATTAGTTTTTGCGTGAATTGTCCCAGAACGTTGATGCCACTTTCTCACGTCAAACAATCGAAACTCGTTGGTGTTTTTTTTTTCTCCAGCTGTCCTGTCGTGACCTTTAACCTTTCAACCTGCAGCGCCGGCGTGCCGAGTCGCTCAGTGGTAATCTGGAGCTGCGAGCGTCCGAGGCGTTTCGCAGACCTTTGGCTCAGTTTCCGATCAGGCTGTTGCCGTGGCGACGCGTCTAAAAACTCCCGTCTCGTTGGAGGTTTTTATGGCGGGACGCGTCGGGCGTTTGGCTCTGATGATCCTCGGTGACCTTTAGGCTGGAGGACGTGACCTTTCCCTCAGTCTGACTGGGCCTCCTGCGGAGTATTGACCAGGAGCAGCGGGGCGCGTTCAGATTTCCACTGCGCAGAGCCTCAGCGGGTTTCCTGCAGCGAGGATCTGGCAGCAGAGACGCCATTTGGTTAAAGAAAAACTTGCTGGCAGAGGAAACGAGTCTGAATCCAAAAAAACCCAAAACACTTCCTGATCTGATCATTTCAACTAATTAATTGACATCAGTAAAAACTGGAATGTTGACAAACTTCATTAGGATTTATTCAGAAATATAAAGGTCTGAAAAGTGCGGCATGTTTTTGCAGCTCTAGTTCAGTCAGATTGGATCTGTGAACTTTCAATTTCAAAGCATACCAGAGATGACTTTGACTAGGCCATTTTAACCGCTGATTCTGCTTTTCTCTAACGCTCTCCTTGGGGTTCCACATTTCAGAGGGCGGCCATCTTGTTTGACATGCATACTTTACAACTTCTGTTTATTCAGACTCTAAATTCAGGTCAACTCTACACTGAAGATAAGGGCCAGGCTAACATAATTATTTTTGTTTAATCGTGAGAATAAAGTAGTAATTTTATAATTAGTACAAGAAAAAAACAAAAAACAAACTTGGTATCAGTTTGAGTTTTATACTTCATAGAAAAACTCCATCTTTTAACATGTGTGCATCAAATAAGTCATTAAAAACAGGCGGCGCCATCATAATCCAGCCACTTCCTGTTTGTCTTCTTTGTCGTTTCCACCAGTAGCACCATCCTGCCGTTGATCATGTGATGCTTTTCCTTTGCATTTTTGCAAAATACACCAATCCAAACAAAACTAGGATGAGCTGAAAAACCACCTCATGTTGGAGCAAAAGGTTTTTATTGAAACAGAATCGTTTTTCTGAATCGACATGTTTGTTTTGATTGAATGAATCAGTGTAACTTCCTGGTGAACAGAAACAGCTGGTCTCCTCTCAGACCCGTCGTTCTGCTCTGGTCTCTGTCGTTTGGATCCAGGCTGATCATGTGACACGTTGAGGTTAACAACTGGATGTAAAGCGTTTCAGTCTTTATCGCGTTCAGCCGGGAGGAAACGAGGAAACCTAAAAAGCTTCGACTTATTTCCAGCAGAGCCTTTCAGAGCGAGTGTGCGGTAATGGATGCAGTTTGGGAAATGAAATGGTTTTATCTGTGAAGAGAAGGAGCAGATAGTCCTGGTTGTTCTGTCAGACGAAGCTCTGAAAGCTTTAAAAGATCAATAACCACGGCGATGGGTTCGGACGGTAAATCGGTTTAGCATCACATTCTCTCCGCGCTGCTGCCACTTTTATTCCTGCTCATAAATAGCAGGATTACAGAGACTGATGATCATCCTGTGATGTCCAACCATCAAATTAATCTGTATATGAGGGAATATTTGATTTTATTGTATCTTGAATCTGTATCAATATTTCCCATGTATAAAATAAAACCCTCCAGTCTAGAAGTGGAAATAACTTAATAAGTTCAGTCAGGAGACGTTACAGAATAATTGGAATATGCCAAAAGTAATAAAATAAAAGCTAATTGTGTTTTAATGGTTATGTTTTCTTTTATTCTTTGGAGCCAAACTTGAAGTTAAACGATAAATTTGATGAGCTGCGCGGTCGTGGTTTGGATTTATTGGAGCAGATAATTGAATGTTTCAGATTCGGATACAAGGATCTAACCTGGCTCAGATGCTCCAAAGGGACGTGAAAAAAAAAAACAACCTTCAGCCACTGAAAAATTCAAAATGGCCGCCATGGTCACCCGGGAGGCCAATTAGATAAATGTGTTTGGTATCACATAATTAATTGAAATCATAAATATTTTCTTAATGTTTCCTTTATCTGGTGGACATTTTTCAAAATGGCCGTCATGGTTGTAATGTTTGCACTAAAATCACACAACTAGCCACAAAGTTTGATTCACTAACCAATCATTTTCTAAACAAATTAGTGGTTAGTGAAGTAGCTAATAGCTAGAACATTAGGTATGTTAACGCTAATCTGCTAAACGCACAAAAATGACCAGAAACCACAAAACGCATTCAAAAATTTGCTTGGTCTAATAATAAACACAGGAAACTGCTAAACACATAGAAAACTTAACAGAAACTAATGCTGAACTGTTGAGACACATAAAAGAATTAGCAGAACCTAAAGCTTAACCGTGAAACCTGTAAATAAATTAGCGGAAGCTAAAGCTAAACCACAAAATACATAAAACAATTAGTGGAAACTGACAAAGAACCGCAAAACACATTAAAAATTAGCAGTAGCTAATACTAAACTGCTAAACGTTTTTTAAAAATTTGCAAAGCTAACGCTAACCATCAAGTCTCTCTGTCTTCATCTACTTCCAGTTGACTAATTGTGTGAGACTCGCAAATATAAATGTCAGTACAGTGAAAAGAAATCCGTGATAGACGAAAACCGTGAAGTAGTTACCTTTATTTTTTAAAATTATTATACAGCATAATAAAAATACTCCACATTGAAACCAAAGAACAAAACTCGTTTTCAGGTCAGCGGATGTGCACCAATCGGGCCTTAACGTCATCCGGAGTCATATGCGATTGGATGAAGTTCCAAACGCCTTAAAATGACACAAAATGTATAAAATGTTCATCCTGTACTATTATAACTGCTCAGCTACCACATCTATTATTAACAGCCTTCCAGTGGACAGCGAGGTGAGCTCACGGTTGTCCGGAACAGTTAGCAAACACTTGCTAAGCCGCTAACAACTGCTGTTGGCAAATGCTAGCAGCGGCGAAGCTAGTAGCTTGATCTTGATCGGCTCGCCTGGAACGATTAGTCGTGATAAATCACATGATGGTCGCATCCTGGGATGGCTGGAGAATTGGATCAGGGGCTTGTTTACTCCTTCTTTAGACGAGCATGATCCAAAATGCCCTCCTCCTCTCTGTTGCTATAAACAAATGGCAGCTAGTTACCTTAGCATGGCTAGCTTAGTTCAATCAGCATCGGCGGCGTTCGGTCAAGCTCGGTGAAGCTCCGTCTCTCGGATTTAGCTCTCAGGTGGATTCCTCGTTCTCTTCTGGTTCTTCTTTAACGCGTGTTTAATGTTTTAGCCGCGTCTCTTCTCCTGAAAACGGTAATCAGCGTCCGTTGCTGACGCCAGATGCTACCGGCGTTCTTCCAGCGTGCCACGTGTCCGGAAGCCGGAAACCACGTCATTAGCTCCAATGCGCATGCGCTGAA